>KZ346277.1:27586-46491 GCA_002352805.1 Teladorsagia circumcincta | reverse complement strand
TTTGGTAATCACCTCTTTCCCCAATACGACCCCATCGTGCTCCTCTTCGACGGAATACGCTCCTTGGATATCGGGTTTTTGCTAGTCTAAACCTCGAAATGACTCGAGGCTCCTCCCTCCCCCCCCCAAACTCCAAGCTTTTCGGAAGCCACGATGCCAGCTTCACCAAATACTTTTCTACCCTATCCGAAAATCCATAATACAACCCCCCCCCCGCCGGATTTCGCTTGACAATTTACCCTGCTTACTGGTGGTATACTGGGTGAATTTCGCCCCTAGCGATGAGGATAGGACTCCATCGGAAATGAAAAGAGAGATAGGGAGACCGCGGTTGAAGGCACGCGTATGCAAAAAGTTGATTGAGTTTCTCTAAGGAATGCCAATCGAGCTAAATAGAGGAGTTGAGAGCAAAAATACACGGACAAAATGGGAATGGGGGCGGGCCCCTAAAGGACACGAGAAAAACCGGTCTGCCAATATTTCTAGAAACTCGAAAAAAACTCCTGCAGCAGTTGTTGCAAAGAGAGCGACGGGAACAGTTTTGAACAGAAGGTGCATTCACCTGTCAGACCATCTCTAGAAGATAAGACAAGTCTTATCAGTGAACGGTGAGAATTAATAATGGGAAAAGTTCTTCCAGAATGACGACGGCTTCACCCTTTGATGTCGAAAGCAATTTCGCAACATTGTACTTTTGCTTGAAAAATACACAAAAAATCGATCCAAAATGGGAAATTTCGAAGATCGATCGATCATTCAGAATACTGACACAAAGGTGATCGTCGATGATAGAGGTAAAGGCAGCAGAGTTGAGGCAGCGGCAGGTGGAGCCACTTGTACGCTTGGTCTGAAGACCGAACCTTGGGTCGAAGACCAAGTTGGCAAACCAAATCCTTTATTCCGCCTGATCGCGATCGCGGAAGTTTGAACCAGGTTGTTGTGGGAACAGTAGAGCTTGCACCAGCAGTCCGTCAGGATACGGGCTAACTGATTGTGAGCATTCAAACGGCAGGACACCTCAAAATGGACGTCGGATACATGGCGCATCCGAAAAGTAAGAACCACTTAAGTTCAATTAAAAAATAGAGATTACAAATGGATATTCAGTTTGAAAGCAGCTGGAAGTCGAAGATAAACTAATAATAATAATGGTAACATTTGCAGTAATAAAACGAAGGGTGCCCATTCAGCCTTGATTAATCCCGTTTTGGTATGCGCCACGCATTTAACTCCCATCCGGAATCGTAGTGGCATACCGGATGCAATGCGCCTATACAATGACAATTTTGAGCCTGCCGATGTACCGGTCAGTGTTTTGCGGTACCGGATAGATCAGGCTCTATCTAACCGACCCCGGAGGGATGGAGATCTTGGTTGGCCCACGTGACGCATGATCCAGGATTTGATCCCCGGATCACCATTTCCCTACAATAATTTCGCAACTAATTGAATAATAATCGTAGTAAAGGTATCAGCAAGAAAGAAACATATGACTAGACAAAGGAAATCAAATGTTAATTATCGAAGAGGATATGAAAAAAAAACACAAAAATATTAGACGACATTGCGCTGAGCAATCCTTTAAGCATGCTTTCACTTCCATCCACAATTGCAGTCACTTGAGATTGTCCTGCCAACGAGTGCTAGTACCTTCCAACCCAGCGCGGAAACATGGAAGATTGAGCTAGCTTGGCAGGGATACGATCTCGCACTTGAACATGGAATAAAGCCCATGGTCAGGGACGCTATATGCCGCTACAACACCTCCGCTGACAGAAGACACTCCTAGTCAAGAAATAGATCCATAAAATGAAACCAAGGCACGATTCAGAAAAGATAATCGCTTCAAATCCGTGAAAAGTGATAAAATATGATAATCATGGTGGTAAAATGATACAGGGTGATAAAATTTGATAATCATGGTGATAATATGATGTAGTGGTAAGTCTAGTCATGCTCACAGATGGGAGTCACACTGAAAAGAGGAGCCTCCCACTTTTTTCTACGACTAGCTTCTCCGTGCCAAGCTCGAGATCCATGAATCACTTCCCTGGTCAACTTGTGGGCGAACGCCACCCGCAGACAGTAAATATGTTGTCAAGGCGCGCAACCGAGTAAACAAAACTGTCAGCTTCAAGTGAGTTACTTAGCGTTCGTGATTGATCGAAGATCACCTGTTCACGAGGGTCGAGTGGATGAGTACCGAGAGGCGCCGATGGCAGGAATATCGACCGTCGTAGGGGAGATCGATCCAGGGATCAGCATTGAGAACGAACAATCAGCCGCGCGTGTGTGTGTGAAATCAGTGCTTATTTGCTTTGGCAGGTTTCCAGGATGCGGACGGGCCTCTGTGGGTGCTTGACGGTGAGCGAGCAAGGCGATAAAAATACAAACTGCCACTCGGTGATATCAGCCCGCACGCAACGACCTCGTCTAGGGATCACTGAGAGCAAAGGTGGGGTTTCGGCTCCAGTACAGATTGAAACATGGCAAGAAGACAGCCAAAATATGTAGGAATTCCTGCCATAGCTCCAGGCAAGGTGTAACAAATCTGCACAACAAAGTTTGCCGGAAACTCGTCATGCACTCATTCTGAACTTTAGGGTAATCAGATGACTGATGGAGGGCAAAAGCGGCTAGAAAGCCCAGCGCCAATGATCGAGGTGAAAACTAAACTCTACTCGCGACGGGATAAAGTATGAAGCACCTAGTGTTGATTTTTTGGGATGCGCCATGCACCCTACTTCCACTCAGAACGTATTGGCATTTTGAGTGCGGTTTGAGCCAAGCAGGACCAGCCAATCTGCAAGTCGGTGGTTTCGTCCACCCGACGAGTCCGGTATCACTTAGCCGAACTCGAAGGGATGGAAAGCTTGGTTGGCCCGGACGACGTGTTCCAAGATTCGAAAATAGGACCGCGTTTGGTAAGCAGCGCCACTCGCCGTGACCGCTTTTCCGTAACTCTGCTCTCGGATATACAAGAAGATAAAGTTTTCGGTACTGAAGAGTCTTTTCGGGTGCGCCATGCATTCCACCTCCATTCAAAATTGTAATGAAATGAAAGTGATTTGCGGGGATAGCCGATAGAAAGATAAGGGGAAGGCGTTGATCAATCCCGTTCTGGGATTGAGCGAATTTTACTTCCATTCAGAATCGTAGTGGTAATTCGAATGTGATTTGGCCTATACAAAGACCAGCCAATGTACAGGTAGGTTTGTTATCCTCTCTCGTCAGACAAGTCCGGTATCAATCGTGGATCTCGAATGGATGGAAGGCTGGTTGGCCCCCACGACGCACGACCCAGGATTTGATCCCCGGACCGCTTGCTTGAGGGATGGCTCAATTGATTAGAACCTGATCCGAGCTAGTACTTGTACTGCAGACCAGGAGCGGGCCACCTGCCGCTGCACAACCCAGCTCTGTTGGTCGAGGTATGTAAAGCATCCTAAAAAAGGCCTACAATCACATCCAGTAACTGCCAGGGTTTCGTAATGTTCGTATTGGTAGACTGCATGATAATGTGAGTCAGAGAAAAGTGAATCGTCTTTGCCGCGCGTACATCCCCTGACGACCCTTTTTTGAAATCAATCTCATCCGCAATTTCTGAAATAGTTGCCGAGCATGGATTACTCCCCTGCACTTCTTAGTTTCTTCCCCTACATCTTCCTAGTGCGAAGTGCATTTAGATGGCTTGATTAGAAACGCAAACGAACTTTGGAGTGATTAGTATGCAGCCGGTGTGTTAGAAATGTATGCAAAACTGATGAAATTTTCGCCTTAGTACTCTCGACAAGTTAGCGTGAGCTCCAGTTTCAATTCGAAAAATTCCTCATATTAGAAGGGAGGCAGCTATTCTCGAAAAAAAAGGTAAAAAATCAGGCCCATTACACTGATCCTGAACACAAATAGGCTAGGTAAGTTGTACAGGAAAGATTCTGCTTGATACGCTCGAAGTGAAGAATAGATAGATATTTGAAAGGAGAGTCCATACCATGAATCCATTCATGCCCATTTAATCTATTAGGGCAATAGTAAATAGTCTTGAGAAACTTTGCCAGTGTTCGCGCCTTCCGTTCCGATTTCTTCGGACCTCATAGCGAGGTAAACGCCTCCAGGGTGATTAACTGTAAAGGAATAGTTTAAAAGGCAATGGTCAAAGCGCAATTCCGCACATTGGTAGTCAGAGCTCGAGCGGGTCAGGCTGGATAGCATCCCCTCCGGTGTTGATTTACCGGGACCACATTTAGTTTTCTCAGTCCGCCTATCCTGATATTTTCGTGAAATCCTTCCCCACCGAAACTAATTCTTATTGTCTGGGAAGATAACGAGAGGTCAGGCGTGAACACCGGTTTACAGCTGTAGGTCTCATCTTGTCAACCGTACTTTAGAGACGAGCCATAGAAGTTGACGAAATAACGACATGTCGTGTAAAGAAGAGGCAAAACAAACCAATTTTGGCGCTAGTGTACTAAAGAGGAGGAGACACTACCAAGTGGACTGCACCTGGGAGGAGAGGATAAACTTCGGGAAAAATGAAACCTGCTCACACCCCTCCCCGGCCCCTCATTAGGCTTATAGTTAGCCCTAGAAGGGACTACGAGGAGAAACGGGCTTGTTAGGTTCCTAGCATAACGGTCCCTTGAGTACGCCCAATTTTTCTTTGTTATTGCTTATTTTTGCAATGAGGTTAAAGAGTTTCTCAGCATCACTGCTTCATTGCACTTCTTCGTATTTTACTGAAATGGAGCTCTCCTGAAATCTTTATGGGTTTTTCTTTTGATTTCAAGTTATAATGTTTCTGTGTATGCACCTAACGTAAGGATGTTTTTCCATCGTGAACGGCTTGAAAGGTTCTCAAATAAGGCTTTTAAGAGTAACTCTACTTCAATAAATACATTAAAGTGTCATGATTTCCCTTCTGAACTGGGTAAATCAAATCTGTTTCAAAACACCTCTAAAATTGTGGAAAGGGTTAGAATGCATGGAGTATCTTAGAACTATTCTAGGCCGGCCACTTTGTCTTCAATCCTCAAGAGGACGGTTATTCCAAGTAGCAAAACCAACGCCACTCTAATCCAAAGGCGTGTCAAAGCGAGATAAGATATGAAACCGAGGGAATAGAATTCCACAGGACGGTTTTTAAGTCGGAAAATCGATATGCTCGTATCTATGGAGAAGAGTAAGGAAGAGCATACGTCACTGAGCTCGGATGGCATACCCACTCCAGACATAATGCACTCCAGTCGAGCAGAAACAAGCTTAACAGCCGAGCCTAACTTTATTTAGACGGGAATCATGCAAATCAAAGACATTCTCGACGTGTGCCTACATCATGGATAGAATGTGGCGTAAAGTAAATATCCAGGAAAAGCAATACATTGGTCCTGATCTCTTGGTATGCGCCATGCACTCGATCAAAACTCAGAATTTTAGATTGATTGTTATCTAATTCCAAATGTCAATGGAGTCCCACAGTGCAAGCCAAAGTGCAAATCCGTTCTATCCTCCTACACAAGCCTTCGCTGGCTTGTACAGTATTTGACCCTGGACTTGACCCTAGACAATGCGGACGAAACGCGACACCATTTGCTGATACCCTGCTTCAACCCGAACGTCCACAATCATCAAGCCGAATTTTCCATCTTTAGTACAAATTGTAACAGGAGCCCTGGGCCGAGATGACGAAAGATGAGGCTAACGCAAAATACGGGGGTATTTTGATGGAAGTGTATTTATAACCCCGTCACACCTCTCCTTTTTGACGAAATCGCTGCGAGCCCTCAGCCAATTTTTTTCGAGGTTCCTGCCCCTCTTAGCCTTAGTACCTCAGAATGCCCCGAATCTTGCGATGGCACTCAAAGATTTAACTCAAACCGGAATCGATCTGATGACCGTGCATGTGCAATAATGCCTATAGCCACTGAGCTATGAAAAAAATGCGAAAAAAAAAAGCAGGAACAGCTGGTTTTGCCACCGTGGAAAGTGCGAGACCCTTGCATGAACCTTGAAAAAACGTTTAAGAGGCTCAAAGGAGTTTTTTCTGACCTTTCCATGCTCATCTTCAAAAGCATTTGCACTACTCCAGCGTCCTCTAAAAAAACTTTTGAAAAAAACATTCGGGAAAGTTTTTTATGAAGGCAGCAATTTAGAGGGAAGGCCTTGGTTTGAGTGGCAGAGTAATTGAAGGAACTTCCGAAAAAGGACATTAAAAACAACATGCAGGCATGCTCGGCCCAAAAAAGGCCATGCGGAACTGAGCATGAGGCTTTATGAGCTCATGAATAGCCAGGCACTCTACTCGCTGCCACTCGTAAGCCAGAGTGATGACGAGAAATCGAGGCCAGTCATAGGTGGTGAGATGAAGGTTTGCTTGCGTAACAGCCGTTTCAAGGAAGCCACAAAAGAGGAACTTGCTCAATGCTTCCGAGTATTTTCACACAAGGAAATCCGTAACAGCCGATAGCTCGACAAATTGTGGTTGCGAAGTTCCGGCAAGCTCTCCGAGGGAAAAAGTGCATTTCTCAAGTACATTACTTCGATCCTACATAGCGGAGCTCTAAGCGTGACCTTTGAGAGTTTAAAGTGGTGAGTTTCCGCTGCTGAGCTGGATTGATGGAGTTGAACTTCACAGTACAATGAGCACTTGTTCCACACAATGAATTCAGGAATGACCCTCGAGTGAAAGAGCCTTACTATCGAGCCAAAGACTTGGAACACGGCCAAAACTTACTCTACTGGCAAATGCGCTAATCACAAGTGAAAACACATTATCCTTATGAAAGCTTGTACTAACTCCAGCTGTACTTCTACATCCTGCCAAGGAGAGTAACCCAGGTAGAGATCCGCGGCTTGTCAAACGGAGGTATGTAAGTAAACGTTTCAGTGTACAAAATGGAGGTATTCTTTCATTTCTTCACCTTTTTATATTGGCTGACATGTACACAAAGCTCAAGCTCTTGAAAAACCTTGAAGCAAGGCTTCCAAAGCCATACAATCATCAAAACTTCATAAAAAGACAGATAGGAGTTATGCGAGGTTTCGAGCAGAGTCGTATAAAAAGTCATGAAGCCGATTCAGGATCGCTACAGTAATCGCGATAACTCATCTAACTAATATTTTTTGGGCAACTTGGGGAAAGGGATAGAAAATTCAGCTTTGAGCAACCCCCTCTTAGGATAAGTCTCGCATACTGCATCCATGAGTTATAATGGTTGGATGCGATTTGAATAGTATATTGGTGTGCAAAACTTAAGGTAACACAGCCCGGTGGAACTCAACCATATACAGGAAGAGTTACAACAAATCAGTATTGAAAGCAAATAAAACGAACCCTTGAAAGGTCTACAGAATTACTGATAAGTTATACTACTTATACTACCACAGTAGTTATACTACTTCATCTGTCTCTTCCTTAAAGGCACACCCCACGCAGAAGTTGTTCGAACGATTTTCTTCGGTCTATAGAATAGAGCCAGAGGGAGCAATCACAGATGCGGCATTCTAGTGGACGGAAATAATCTAACAAGAGCGCTAGGGCCTTGCAAAGTAAGCTGCTGAAAAAGCAAGCTGCTGCGGTTCTTTTTTCCTTTTATCAGGCTGTTGTCTGGCACTCTCTCATCTGATGCGCTCTCTCACCTCATACTCTCCTCTCCGCGCTTAGTCTCACATTGCCTTAGCACAGCTGATTACAAAGATGAGCGAGCCCTTAACCTCGGCGTTCTGGACGGATTCTTTTCCTTTCTTCTTTACTCCCAGTCCATTTCGTACCGATACATTCGTATTCAAGTGCAGGAACCGCACCAATTCGATCCTGGGACATGCCTTTAAGTTTTGCACACCAGTGTATTACATACACCCATGCTTTATCACCTAACGACATCCAACAAAAGAATGAGATCACGAAAGACTCAGCCTTTAAGTTCCAAATGCGATGAGGTCAGATTTGCGACAAGCGTGAAGCGCGCTGCCTTCTAATGCTGCACCATTTGACATTTCTTAGCCTTTAATGTGATGAGAAAACGTAGGACACATTGAAATGCTGGATGGATGAAGAATTTCGGGAAAATAAAGAACATAAGAAGGATAAGAAATAAAGGAAATAAGAAGTAAAGAAGTAGAAGAGAGGAGGAAAACAACAATGAATGAATCAAGAAAAGTAAGAAAGGAAATAGACCGGGATAAAAAAAATAAGAAGAATGAAGTATCGACTACGTCATCAGAAACAGCAATCTGATCCGAGAAAGCTTTCCAGCAAAATTACTGTTAGTGTGGGCGTGGTTTCTCACAATACCTACTGTGCAATGTAATCGATTGAATGTTTATTTATAATAAATATTATTGGTGCGATCATTATCGGTGTAAAATTTTTGAGAAATTCCCAATGAAGAGGTGCATGCGTTGGTCGTGCGATGGGCTCATTTGATGAACATGATGAGAGCGAGAGAGCCCATCTCCAAAAAAAGCCACTTCAAATTACCTACAGCATAGTGATGAGAAAAAGCCCGATAATTAAGCGCTGGTGGCCGCAACTGCACGATGCAGACTCATTTAACACGAGGTGATAAATTAGAAGCTGAAGGTGTCAATTAAGTGACACTTCTTAAGGCAGGGTGTAAGAGATGAATAGGTGGATTACCTATGGGTTCATACCAAGCTGAGCCCTCCCTAAGCGCCCTCCCCCACAAATCGCCCTTTGCATATTTCATGTACACTATGTGTTATACAATTGGTCGGAATATGTTCCTCTGTGAACCCCAACACATGACTTTAACCTGACCGTACCCAAAAAGAACCCTAGAACTTTGATTCCAAGCTATCGGTTACGGCATGTTCCATTAGTTGAATGAGACGTCAGATGAGGTTGCTGTTAATTGAATTAGTGTGCGCTGAGCTTCGGTGACCACGACCACATAGGACTCACAAAAAAAGCCCTTCAGATGACGACATAAGTATGAATGTGCCCTAAAAATGAGAAAATAAGGAAATTCCAGGGAAACGATTAGGTAGAGCCGTTCTCTTATGAGCATCTAATTGCTGCAAGCAAACGAAGGGGGAATTGTGAATATCGCAATAAGCCAGCCATTAAGCCTGGAAATTGTTTCGATTCCCAGTGACGCCATTTGAGACGAGATTGAGATGAGAGCACCAAGGAAGACAGATTAGCTGGGAAAAAGCACCTGTCATCGTTCGAAGGAGGAAGATGGCCCAAAAAAAAAGAAGGAAATGTTCAGCTGGAATTTGTTCTTCGATCGCACTAGGTCGACTTTCAGCTTTGCTCCTTCTTAACCTCTTAGAGGCATGCCTCAGAATCAAATTGTTGTCGTTCTTGCACACGAATGCGAACGTATTGGTGAAATTTGGCCGGCAGTAAAGAAAAAGGAAAGAATTATTCGAAAACGCTGAGGTTGGAGCTCACTCACATTCGTGATCAGCAGGGGCCAGGTGCAGCAAGCCGCAGCGAGGGGATGGGTCCCCAAATTTCTTTGTTTTACTCTGGTCGATGACGTAACTCTCGTGGTTGAGATTAGGGGAAGAGACCAGAGATGCAGGGTTTTGAGGACCCATCCCCTCGTTGGGGCTTGCTGCACCAGTCCCCAGCTGTGCTAGTAGTAAGACAATGAGAGATCAAGCGCCGATAGGAGAGTATGACGCGAGAGAACGCAACAGATGAGAGGGCGCCAGACAACAGGTTGATGGAAGAAAATATTGCAGCTGCAGCAGCAAGTTCACCACTAAATAGCTTCACTATACGCCGGCTCATAATCTTATAAGCTGACAATGAGTAAGGTGCCCACTCAAGTGACCTGAGCGTGACCCTGTGCAAAACTCGGTCCAAACTTTTATTCCCGGATAGTGTAAGTACTTAGTGGATTTACTTGCCACTACCTTCCGCCTAAATGTGACTTAGCAATAACAAATGAGTAAATAAATATGACATCTAAATGTGTATGTCTCCCATAGATAGATGCGGCCGCAGCAGTACCCGGCTAAGGATAGGTCCCCTGAACTGCATCTCTGATGTGACATCCCTCTATTAATAACAAAAGAGTGTGAGTGGGTCACTGACCAGATTAGAGACACAGAGTTTTGAGGACCCATCGTCGCTCCGGTACTGCTGCATGCGGCCCCAGGGATGGTGTGTATTGCTTCTGAAGTAGACGTCCAGAACCACGTTTCCATGCGAATTCCTTAAGCTTACCTCTTAGCGAATAGAAAATGGAATCCCGCAAATTCTGAGGGGAAACCCGTCAGAGCCTAGCATCTCAGCAGCCTTCCATTCATACTAATGAACTTTTTTTCGAGGATTCTCAGGAAAATAAGGTTCTAATTGAACGTTTCAGAGGGTACTCATCTGCACACATGCAAAGTATTAATTAGAAATGCATGCAGCTCATGAATAGCATGAGATCTGATATTAGAATTTCTCCATGCGTGACTAAGGTTGCCAAACAATTTTGTACCGTATGCCAAGATACGGTAACATACAATCGATAAATCGACGAGTTCGAGTGAATCTTGATGCGTATTGACAAGGATTTCCACGGCACGGCGGGGGTTGATGGACTGCATGAACTCGATCCTTCAAATCGCCTCAATCTGATGCTACCGCCTGCGCTCTCTCGCGAGTCCCTCCTCTCTCTGAGGCTAAGTCCTAGGGCTACCACCCCTTCTTTAATCGTCTGTGCTCTAGCCATTCGCGGCAGGACCCTACAAGAAAGCTTAAAGCAACAGTCTCAGTAGGATCGAAGTGGGCGTGGCGGCCAAAGGTCGCACCCTCTCTTCCCATTCGTGGAGATAGCGTGATTGACTGCGGAGGCAGGCATTTGCGATCGTTTTGGGACCACAGAGCGTGATTGACTGCGGAGGCAGGCATTTGCGATCGTTTTGGGACCACAGGGACTATTTGAACTCGATTCACGATGCAAATCGTGATTGTGAACGAATCTCCACGGCTGGCAAGAGGTGGTGCTAGCTTTGGCCGCCACGCCCACTTTGACCCTGCTGGAACTGCTGCTTTGAGTAATCCGTAAACCCGGCAGTAGGATCTGCCATCAGTAGCACTTTCCTATGGGAAGGGTCGTATTTATATTGTTCTATTATGCTCTTCTTTAGTTATTTGTTTGTTTATGTTTGTTTGTTTTGTCAACAAAGCAAACCTGGCACATAAGAAATACTTTACATACAAAATGGATCAGGAAAAGGAGAGAGAGAGATATACGAGATCTACGATAACCAACCCACCCACCCATCGCATCACTCAATATCGATCAATTCGCCTTAAGACCATTCAAATTCTCAAGAAATCCTGAGCTCTGCTTTAATAAGCAATTTCCACAGCTTCCAGCACGGAAATGGCCGATTGAAGAACGACAACGAGAGCCGTTGAACCATCCAACACGAAATGACAATGTGCCCCAAAACGGTCAATTATCTGCTCAGGCTTTCAGCCGCCTTCGGCATTCGCCGTGATGACCAAAATTCTTTCTATTAGCACGTTCTAGAACGTTCTAGGAACCACTCTGCTGAAAGGATAATGATGGCGTGAGATTTCTAGCGAAAAACAACGAAAAGCGTTTTCTTGGATCTGGAATGGCAAAGCTGTTAACGTATAGCGGCCCTACGCACCCGTTGTCAGGGTGATCGCAATCTCATAAACTCTCAGCTTAGCGACTCAGCAGAAGCCGCAATGGGAGCTCATCGCTTACGCACGGGTTGTGTGCAGATTGCGAGGTGATTGGGATGGTAGGTTTCGGCGAGTGTCGTCAACAAACATAAGCCAAAACAAGCCTCGGAAAGGTGATTTATGCGTTGGGATGTCTCCTAAGCTACCTACTACGCTCTTTTCACGTCCACTTTTTCTGCTTCTAATTTTATCAGAAAACGAGAACAGCCTGGTACGAAACGCGTCAGTGAAAGGGCATACTGGAGGAAAAAACTAGCATATTTTGTCCTCATTATCCAGAAATGGTCAGTTAACGAATGACCGCTTCAACTGACTGACATGGGATGCACCACGGTAGCCCGAAATTAGCTGGGCTTCCCAAAAATGTCGAAAAAACTCCGAAAATTCCCGGTTTCCCCAAAAATAATTACCGCCACCGTCCCGGAAACGCACACTTCTAATCTTAACCGTTTCTCATAAGATCTCCTCCAACATTCAAATAGATCGAAGAAGATCCACACAAGATTCCCACAGAAGATCGCTTCATCGTTGTTTGACTCTGCTCAGAATGGCTACCACTAAAAGGCTATGAACCCGAATGCGGTTTAGCCATATTCAACATTAACACCTCCGAGAGGGGGTATAGTTATTCCAGAAGCTCGAGATTATCGCACCAGATTTGATCCAAGCTCGACCCTATCAAACTCTCGGCGTTTATGTACAATAGGCAGAGATCAGACGATGATGGGATAAGGCCAAATGGATGAATCCTTGATTGGGAGCAAATCTAACCCGTACAGAATTAACTTCCTATTTATCTGCAGGAGAAAATTCAACCCAGAGTAGGCATGGCTAACCACAGACATCGACGACGGAATACTATACTCATAGATCATCACCGGAATGGAAGCGCTCAGAAGTGATGCGGTGCAAAGATGCAAAGCTCATTGAATTGTGCACCGTTCTCGGTTAGATAATCGAGATTTTTCATGCCCTGTTCACGACTCAACTCTAATAAACCTTTTTGGGATCACACGCATGCCTGCTTAGCGAGAAGTTGGAGCGAAGTGATTACACATGATGTTACCAATTGCAGGAATTTGAAGTAAAAAGTCTCCTACTTGAGTTCGATGGCCAAACCATCCACGTCAGCTCACACATCTTTCTGCACACACACGTACGACTTCAAACGGATCTACTGCTTTGAAAACAGTACTACACCTCCGATAATATTAATAGAAGCTTTAGAACGCGCCATGCATTCTAATCTCGTCCAAGATCATGGTTGCAGCTTGGCTTAGCGATAACTTGCATGTAAAAGTCAGTTATCATTTCCGCAATTTCCGCAAATAAAATCGGTGCCAGTTAGGGCCCTGACGAATAGAAGACTTGGTTGGTGTGGGCCAGACTCGATTCGAGATTTCACCCAGGACGGAATCATTGTCAGAGAGCTACTTACACCATTCCTTCTCCACCCCCCCCCCCCCCCACCAACTGGGTAATAATGAAATCAGTGCGTAAAAAAATGTTAAAATATCAAGTAAAACTACTAAAATATATGTTAAAAATAATAATAGAATAACGATAGTATAAAAAGAATTTTAGCGTGTAATGTGCGAAAAATCCAAAAAAAAACAAAATTAGCCCGAAAAGAAGAAAAATGATCTGACGCATAAATCTGTTTGGAAAGCTATTTAAAAGGCCTACGTGAACAGCTCGGAAGAAACTGTTAGAGAAGGGATGGAGAAGGAGTGAGGGGAAGAGAGCGAGCGAAGGGTCGTTAGGGCCGATGTAGACTCTGCGAATCGAGCGATTCGATGCGTCGAGTGCAGCGAATGCTCGAGTCGCTTCACGGAGGCCAGCGAATCTCTCGATTTGCAAAGTCTGACATCGGCCAATGGAAGGAGCGAGGTCCCGTCAAGTGGCAGCCAGTCATGATAATGAATCGGTTACAGAATTTGGAGAACAGCGAGAATTCAAAGACGGAATCGTCAAAAGGATGGTCAAGGAAGAGGAAGCGAGATGTATATGGACGGATGAATCAGCTGCTCCCAAAGAAGGAGAGGATATTTACATGTAAGATAGAGGAATGCGGCTTGCGTAGCAGCTTTCTATGTAAACAACTTAACATACTGAATGCATCACCACATTGCCATAAACACTTCTGAGCGACAATAATACGTTCAGAAATAGACCAGTAGAGTGATTCGAAGAGGGTAGACACGCAAAGGAAGAAGTGGACGAGAGAATTAGAGAAGCAGACTGTACTTGTTGGTGTCTAAGATGATGCTGCACGATGTCAATTGTCCTGTAGGTATTCAAGGTTTGGTCTCAAAGAAAAACATAGGCGAAATGGAGGCGGCGAATGAATTAATGAACGACTTTGTTAAAAAAACGAGATAAGAGATCGTGTCAGGGACGCAGAGTATAAACAAAACGAAGTCAGAAATAAAGAAGCAGAGTTGGTCAACAATAGGACGTATTCCAGAAGAAGTGCATGTAATTTAAAAGAAACTCAGAGAGCTTCTCTTAACAGGAGAGGGAGAACGTTTTGTAAAAGGAGCCCCTACCGGGCAATTATCCAACGGGTTTACAGGTAACTTGAACTTTCTTAAATGATCCTGCCACGAATTGCTAGAGCACAGACGATTAGAGAATGGGTGGAAGCCCTAGGACTAAGCCTGAAAGGGGGAGCACGCGGAAGCAGCACGCGCCGTGCATTGTGTTTATACGCGATTAAAGCCCAAAAGCCATTTGCTGGCCCTCAATGAATAGAGTGCGCCGTGCGACAGTTTATTCCCATAAGTATATCATGTGGTTAGATGGTTGCTGCGGAGCGACTCCAGAACCTGCTGACCATTACTGACTTCAACTAAAGGCTATAGTATTATATAACAGACTTTTGCGATCAAATTTCCTCGTCCAGTAAATTATTCACGAAATTGGGACAACACAAGAGTCCTAAACAGAAGAACTGCCCGTCTACTGTAACCTCTTGAGGGGGAATAGAGTAGGGAGTAAACTGACGCTTCCTTCATTTTTCACCTAAAAGACTGGAGATTCCCTTGAAACATGTCATTATTATCATTCTCCTGTTTCCTATTACTATTATATTTGATTACTAGTCTCCCATTCTCTCAACTAACTACTGGTTTACCAGTTTATTGATCAGACTGATAAGGTTATATTATGGCATAATAGGAAAACAAAGTCTGTGCACAGAACCGGCGCCATTCAACGACGACGACGATTGTTTCGAAGAAAAGCGAAGAAAGAGGCGGAGTCAGGACATTCATGAATCAGATGTATTGAGCAAACAAAAAATTATCGATTCCAAGAATCGCAAGAATTCAACTCGGAACTTCCCAAACAATTAATAAGGAAACCCGCTAGAAATGAAATCAAGAACATTGCGCTAAAGTTGAAAAACTCATCAAAAACTTCGACACTACATAGTGGCCGAGCGAGGTTGTCTCCCTTCACAAATACTATGTCTGCAGCTCATCCAACCACGTCAACGTCTTCTTCACCTTCGCCAGTGCATGGCGCATCCTGAAAAAGCGACTGAGTGAATTTTATCGGTACTATAATGTTACACATAATGGCGACAAAACGAGTAAAGATATGCCAGTCGGAAACGTCACCGCGTGCTAATTCAAGGACCGTATGCTATCTTTCTTCAGCAGAGGGGGGGGGGGGTAAGAACAGACAGCAAGATTTCTTCAAAAATTTGTTCTTGCGAATTATTTCCTTTGCTTCAACTTGTTTCGAATCCTACAGACACGAATACTCTACAAATAGACTCTTTGCTAGAACAATTTCGATTGATAGGACAGAAAAGTTCAAGGGAATTTTCATTCTACGCCCCCCTCCCCTTCTGCTGGAGAAGGTTAGCATACGGTACAAGCAAATGAGGCAGTATTGGTGCTCATGGCTCCTGGAACAGAAAAGTGGACACTGTATCTCGTCGGTCATAGATGTGAAAACAGGAGAGAAAGAGAAATGTTCCGTTTAGATATCTCTATACAATATCGAGAAATTTACAGAGAAATAGAGAATTTGGAATCGAAATAAAGATATTCATATCACAGAAAGAGAATATAGAAACATTCATGGAGAAATCACTTAATAAATTTAGATTTTAACAAGAAAAACCTCGAGATGGAATCGATCTGAAAACCGAATGGTGGGGAACAAAGAACACCATTCAGACCTCCATGGTGAGAAATGTCCTTTGGAAATATTTCGCTCAGGTAGTATCATGGAAATATTCGTGTACGAGATATATATGTTCCACCACACAACTTCTAAGCACTGTGAATAATCATTCTGACAGGCGAAAGCATTGACTAATCCCCTGGAATGCGCCATGAAATCGATTCCAGCTCAGAAACGCGCAGTCATCTCTCAGTTATCTTCAATACCGCAGTATTTCCAACAAAATGGTTCCAGGAGCTAGAGGATTCAACTGAAAGCAAGGAAGTGATCTAACGAGCATGTGAAAATGACCCGGCACCCCCACTATCCACTTGGCTTAACCGCCGTTCACGAAATATTGTGTTCATGAGAAATATTTGACAAACACTACTATATTGCGTTCAGGAAAGAACATTCGAGAAGATGAAAAGATGGAAGGGAAAATGGGAGTTCTTGAATGGAAAAAATACCGTACCCGTCTGAACCAGTTCGCACCGTCGTCCTGAAATTCTTTTGACGTTTTTGTACACCACTTGTGATGGATTGTTCCCTAGTGCGATTGATTTCGGCAAACGGTTCCTTTCTACGTACCAAATGACGCCTAAACCTTGTTGTAAATCAATTCCAGCCAGTGTGCGCCGTGCACTTCGCTTTCCTACGTAGCGCACTACTCTGATAGATAGTTTGTCTTTCTACTTTCTTCCCATGGACTGGTTCCCTATCGAAATCGACCTATGGCTTGTCCGTACCCGTTTTGAAGTGATAAATAAATAAAAAAAATAAATAATTAGGTATTATCCTAGCAAATAAACAACCGTGTTTATGAAAAAAACCCATTTATGAAATCATTGTCTCTGCTCATAAAGATGTGCGAAAAAAGACGATAATCTGATGGGAAATGATTGATCTTCTCGAATTGCGCCACGCTCGATTTTATTCACAAATGTGTCACATTTGGAAGGTTGTGTCTTACACCGCCGACCAAACGGTGGGTTAAGAAGGTTGTAAGCGACAGATTGTGTTCTCATATTTTCAATGTGAGTAAGAAGTAAATAAATTCATATTCTGGCAGGGAATGCTGAGAAAACTTGAGAGGGACTCGATCCTAGGACCAAATGGTGGAGGAGAGGTGAAGGGGGAGTGAAATACTTTTGAAACTCTCCTAGACTACTCATTGCTGTGAGGAATTCTCGGATATGTTAGCGTAGAACTGATTCACTGAGAAATGCTAACTTAACGAACAGTATTTAAGCCATTTGCCCTCTGCAATGAGAACAAATTAGTTGAATGACTAGAGAGGAATCGAACAAGCGAGTAAGAGAGCTCATGGTCCGTTACCACTGCTCCACAAGGTGTAAAAGGCAAAAGATCACGCTGATTACTGTCACATACGCCCGTATACATAGTTTTACATCGGTCCGACAAGTCACCCACAACACCCTATGGCTAATTCGCCTCTCGACTAACTCGATCACTTTTACGACATTACGGCGTGACGGAAATTCATTTTACCCGGCACAAAGAGTGCAATATGCGAAGAGGGCAGAAATCGCATTGCGGTGAAATGCCATTGTGGAATCGTTTTGTAGGGAGCGACAAGAATATATATTGAAACTTATCCCATGGGTTTAAAACTGACCAAAAGAAACTTGTCTCTGATGGATAGCCGTAGTCATGGAATCAGGCTGGATTCGCTGTGTAACGCGATTAGCACCACTTTCTGCTGCAGAACCCGCCGCCCCAAAGGTTCTCTGCTAAACAGCGAATCTGATCGAACCATGTCGTTTTGGATCTATAGACTATCAATGAAGAGATGGCAGAGCGACGAGATGCATCGCTCCCTCGTTTTTAACACGTTGACGACAACGCGCGTTTCAGCTTTTTTGGCCACGTGGGACCGACGCGATTTTGCCAGCGCGGCCGCCTCAGGTCATTTAAGCGAATTTTGAGTTATAAATAAAGTAAAACAAATTTATCCAAAACTAGATCAGTGATTTTCTGTTCGTAGAAACTTCCGAAGGATTGTGGTAGTGGAAATTCGGTCGGAAGCCGAGGAATAAGAAAGAAAAAAGGAGAATTTGTCACACATAGCCGCACTGGAGGCCAGAAGCGATTTTAATTTGGTAATTCCAATCGAAACACACATCTTGTCATCCCTTAGGTTTCGTGTTCACTACTCTCACTTATTGGGTTTTCACATTCATGAAAAGAGAAGGAAAATGAGAATTAAATGAACTAAAGAGAAGATTAGGGTTCGAAGGTTCTCCTCTAAATCGATGCATACGCGATGATTCTGTGGGTCAATATGTTTGCTGCTATGCTAATGTTTCTATGCTATGTTTCTTCCATAGAACCAATGCAAAAGACTTCGAAAAAGAATCGCGCGTGCGTCGAAAAAATGAATGTAGTGGGTGCAGGACACATACGTCCCGCGCTGTCCGTTGTGGCCTGTAAAATGCGGGACGTATGTGTCCTGCGCTGTCGTCAACGTGTTAATGTCTGCGAGATCAATTCCTGGCATGGATGGCATTCCATGGCATAGACTCCGAGGATTTTTCATAGCTGAGGAGAGGAGATTATTGGTCTAGAGATGCCTCAGGCAATGAAAACGTGCGGAGTGCACGAATCCTGAACAATCATGGTCCAACCTCATGAGAATAGTTGGATTTTCTAGAAATTTGTAAGCTGTGGTGAATGGCCAAAAAGTTACCACTGGAGGTATTTGATCCGCGAACACCAATAGCAGATCTGCTTGACGCAAGTGCTGCTACTTTTGAATGGTGCATACACCTTTGGCACAAGCCACAAACAATTGCCCGATGAACCTCATCTCCTAATCAAATTACTCCTGGGGGCATGTTTGCAGTGAATTTGGTGGACTAAGGTGATTTTGCACGGGGGCTTGTGGCGCGCGCGTCAAACGTTTTCGCACACACCGACAAGCTATACAAGATTCCACAAACTACCTCTATGGGACAATTTTTAAGCTGAATTTACCTCTATTTACGAATTCCGGGAAAAAAACCCTAGTTCACTTTCCGAAGAG
>KZ346276.1:43359-53434 GCA_002352805.1 Teladorsagia circumcincta | reverse complement strand
TTGCTAGGAGCGCGTGGGACACATCTGCAGAAGACGCGCCACGTCCCTGCATCAAAACGCGTCACTAAGACGCTAGCCGCCAAGGATTTAGGCTCGCTCCCCAGTTGAGGCTCGCCCCGCCTACCGCTCGATATCTTGTCTGCGTCGTAATGTTGATCTGCTATGCTCTCTCTACACGGGATTCTCTACCGCACTCCGCGCTCACGTTATCTCTCATCACTCTGCCGATCTTTTGAACTACCCCGCAGCGTAGAGCAAAAAGCTGGTATGCATTTGTATTTCACGTTTTTTTCTCATTTTTTTCTTCTCTGACGGTCCACCTCCCTCCCCTACGATCACATTAGAGTGGAATCACCTCACAGTTTGATCCTGAATTTCGTCTTTACCAGTTTCCAGTTGGGCATAGCGGACGGATTCCACAATTTTCTACCTTCCGGTAATCACACAGACTAATTACTTTTTTGTTAACACAGGGCACCGCTTGGGTAAGGGACAACTGGATGACAAACAGCAAATGGTCGCCTGACAGAGATTTCATGCTACACAACTGGAAGATTATCCAGTTACGAAAGTATCATCAAAAAGATTTGCCATTGACGTGAGATTTGTTGACAATCTTATTTTTATTACTCGTACGAGGCAGAAATTGAGCAAAACCACATTAAAATATATTTTTAAGGTTACATGGACCGTCGAAGGGCGAATGGTTTCTTCCGTTTAAAGGGCAAATTCATCTTCACCTTTGTACACCAGGGTAGGTCAAGTGAACTCTACTAATTCTCAGAACCGCTACAGTGCACGGCAGAATTACTATAGGACAATTCATTCGCCCTCCATCTTCCTACTATGGAGGTTCAAGTTTTTGATCTGTCCAATCAAGTAACATCAGATACCAATATTTAGTGCCCCTCCGGTGACTGTTCGTTACATAAATGCACTGTGTAATAGCTTCTTGAACAGACACAAAAGAATTTAAAAATCTCATGAGATAAAAACCGGTGTCAATTTAAGGGTACGATAAGTTGGATGTTCAAAGAGAGGAGGTATGAACCTACTTTGATGGGAGATTGGGTCTCTGAGGAAAAGGAACATTGCATTTTCGCGGAGAGGAGCGATCTCGTAGTGATGTATCAAGGCTTTTCCCGTTCCTCTTGACTCATATTCACCCCTGCCTCCGCTCGAGTGACTATCCCAGATGGTAGCCCTTCACCGTCAGACTAACCCTTTCAGCAGAGAGGCAGCGCACAACGTTCGCTGATGACGTGAGCAGTCGTGGGATCTATCGAGCACTTTAATCAAAGGCAAATGGGCTCACTTCGCAAAAATTGAGCCATTTCCTCGATTTTTTCGTTTGCCACGAATGCACTAGTAGTCACCTCAAATGTCTCTTCCAAAAAGCACGCGCCAACTGCCTCTAAGTAGTTCCTGTAGCAGTACTTGCACAGTAAAAGCTAGAATTTAGGAGAAAGTAAAATATTTCCCTTCTATTCAAATTCAAAAGCGGATTTTACAGGAACTTGGAGGTCAAAGAAGGGGAAATCTAGCTACAGTAAAGGTAAGCAGGCCCACTGAGGGAGCGGGGTAAGACGCGTTTCGCTGCGATGGGTGCGCCGGTAGCTGCTCGAAAGCCACAGCCGCAACAGTGAATACTCTTCGCGGTTATCCAAGCTCATTCCCTGGCTACCCCTCGCCGTCCTACTCCAGCTGCTCTAGCAGAGAGAGGATACGTTAGTGTTGATGAGGTAGGCACCGATGGGGCGCGCCTAACGCGCAAATCATCGAGCAAAAGGGATCCCGTTTCTGGGTTTCCAGACCGTTTTTCTTATTTCTTTTCTTCATCCCTGCATCACTGACCATATCTACATTGATTTTCAGTCAGCAATTTTTTTCATCGTAAGCTGCCTTTAACAGGTTAAGTTGGTTGAGTTAGTAAGTCAATAGTTACTTAACATGATATAGAAAATTGCAAAATCACGATATTAGCAATTTGGCATGACACGCCTACATATTCAGCCATTAGGACTCTCTAGAGGCAGTGATCCCTATGGCTGTAGTGCGGTGTGGTTTTGAGAGGTAGTTTAATGTCACCATAGGATTAGTCCTCTAAGTCCGCTAGGAATCTGTTTAGGACCGTCATCATTACCATCCCATCAGTGACGTTTGATGACGTCATCAAAACCGTACCGCTCTCCAATCATATTGTTCAATGCCCTCGATTCGTAAGCCACCATATGATACTCATAAGCATTTACACCAACTTTCTCTACATACTACAAAAAAGTAAACGCCTCTCCAGATCTACTCATATTTTCAGTTTTCTCGTGTTTATTGGTGACTATTATGAGCTTCAGGAACACCACATGGAACTACGATCCAAATCTCATCGAAAGCAAAGAGAAAATTGACAAGAAACTGGCTACGCTTTACGATCGAATAGACAAGGATCGGATCAGAAGCTTGATTAGGATTGCGAAATTTATCTGAAAAATTACACTAAATGGATTTATTAACCCATATCGTGTCTTTCAGTGATGCAGTTGCAGTATAATCGAAATAGTTTGTTATAAGGAGTGATTGCAATGTTCATGTCATAAGCCAATTATAGTGCGATTTGTGGAAATGAGTGCTTTTCTCCTACTCACTTGTTCGACAAGAGGAGATTCGATGAATGATATACGATGATGATATCTGATTTACGATGAAAAGCAGTCCATTATAAATTGAGGAGAGATGGTCAGTGATGCACGTAAGGGGAAGAAACCATGAAAAACGCCTAGAACCCAGAAATGGTACCCCTTCTTTGCCCGTTGATTTCAGCATTTATGGTAGTCTCGTCGGTGCTGCCCTCTCCATCGCTAACGTTCTCTCTGCTAAATGGCCCTAGTCAATCGGCGAAGGGTAACCCATCGCTGGCGCGTGCAGCGGCGCGGGTTACTCGCCAACAGGGTGAATGAGGGTCGAGGAAATCCTCGACAAAGGGGTAATACTCACTCCACAGGAAGGTGAGGGGGTCGTAAGTGCAACGGACAGCAGTGCTGCTGCCATTCAATCGTTGTGTCACCGCTGGTTTTGGAAGTTTCTAATTGCAGTTAACCAGTTGGTATCCTAGAACTGTCCGAAGCAAAGTGGAGCAGGATATCTGCAGAAAGTTGAAAGCGGGAAGATTCGCAGTCTTCTTGATATCTTCGTCTACTGAAGCCCCAAATGTGTCGTTCGTGGGAGCAGGATCGGGAAGGAACGACTTAACTGAGGAGCGATCAGGCTGTACTAACACCTTATAGTTATTCTGACCAGTCAAGACTAGACACACCGTCTACAGGGTGCGCCAAAATTACGGAGACAGCTATTTGGGGTCGCCTGCAATGAATATCCCACCATTCTAAGAAACCGAAATCACGGTAACCTTCACTGTTCAATCAAGATTCGTAAACATTTACTGAATCTCAGGATTCTTCCGCTGGCATTTGCACGGGCCCCGAGAAGCATTGAGAAACCGTCGACTGTGGCACGCACTGTGGTGCTTGTTCCCGTACTCCGCATTTCGGAACGATTTCTTCAATGAATCCCGAGAAAGTGAAGACTTATGCAAGCCTCAGCTAACAGAAACGATTCCACAGTGCAATCCATTTATATCGAATTAAAGTGATGACCTACTCGTTGAAAGTGAACAATTCGATAGAATTGGCCCTGCTCCAGTTTTGCAGCAGCTTTCCCTTATGGAAGTTACTCTCTTCTGGAAGATATAACAACGTTTTCCACATCTCAGGATGGTAGTATGCTGAGAAAGTCTCAAATAGTCCTTTCAATGTTCATCTCTCGTGACATTCGGCGGAACGAGCGCGCGAAGGGCCTGCAAATTCTCTCGCGCACCATGCTGGCATTGCTTGTGGCCGTCCCAGAAGCTCGACCTCGTCGTCCGGAATAAATGCATTCGGTTCCTCATTCTTTGGAGCATTTAGTGGATCTATGAATGTTACACGGATAAGCATCAAAACGCTGAAAATTTTTGCGTGCCGAAAACTCTTAAAGTTGAAGTCCAGTGATTCTGAAATGGCGGCAATATCACTCAGCCATCGCAACACTCATACATTTTTGTGGTTAAATAAGATAAGTTTGATCAGCTCAACACAATTGAACCAAAATAAGCACAGAAGAAAGCAGCAGCTTTGAACAGAGGTTCAAATTGTATGCGCATGCGCTGTCTCCGTAATTGTGGCGCACCCCGTAGTTTGCACAAGGAAGTTGCAGTGTATGCGAAACACTTTTAAGTGACGTCGAGTGGAGTCACTGCATGGCGCACACCAGAACGGAATAAATCTGTGCCCAGTGTATCTATTGTTATTTATTCCATCGACGTGATGTCTCCCAGAAGTATTTTGAGGATGTTTAAAAAAAACTCTGTGAAACTGAGGGAGGAATCTATCATAGCTTTTCAAGTGGCTCTAAAAATTTCCTCAATATTCCCTTGACGCAGATTTCTCGCAAACTTCAGAATATGCGGACCAACTGTAGCAGCTATCAGAAAGCGCGAATATTCCTCTTTACGATGGGTTTCTTAGACCCCCAAAAGGTTGCCAATGGAAAAACTTAGAGTCTTCCAAATCTTGAGAACTCGCGTATAAATTTCAATTCTCTCGACAAATCCTCGACGCCTCCAACTCTTGAGGTAAGACATGGTTGGGAAGCGCAGTACACTCTAAGAACTATAAATCTTGCTCAATCAGATTCTGCCTTTCCTTTTTGAAATGATTATCATTGAAAAAAGTTATGGTTCATCGAATAGGAGATACAATTGACGATTTTTCCAACTAGAGCGCTCCAATCGAGAGGCACGCGCGACGTAGCCGCGGACAGTGAGTACCGCTATACTGCAGAGGCGACGGAGTTTTGGAGCGTGCGAGCTGCACGTCGCAAATCGCGCAGCGGCTGCGCGGCGATCCGGGTGCAAATCTCGCGGGAGTCTGCAGTGGAATTTACCACGTCAAAATGTGAAACGGATAGATTTAGCAAGGTTCTGCGACACAAATTACATTCCAACGTGCGAAGTTTCAGCGGCGGTGGTCAGGAAACTTTTGTAAGAAGGATGAGAAGGAGCTAACATAAAGCTGTGATAGCGATCAGAGCGTCATGTCGTTGAGAGAGAGGGGGCATCCAAGTGAGTGAGCCAATTACTGTGCTTGGAACTGAGCCTCAGGGGAAGGGATTTCAAGAGAGGGTGTGAGCAAGTTGTGTTCTTCCTAGCGTTTCTCCCTCCTACTGGGCTTAGTCGTCGTGTCACCACCATCGGCTGTTTTGAATATCCTCTTACGATTGAAGACACGAGCGCCACGATCAGTAAAGCAATATATACAATACCGCTCACAGAATGTGAAAAACTGACGCCGGTTGATGTATTAATCTATCACAGACCGTCTCCGTAATTCCGTTGAAAATGATTGAAGCGAAAATATTCAAACACAGTTGGATACGTCTCTCCGTGACGAGTTTGAGGATCGCATGACGATATGGTTAAGTAGGTCACCAGCTTCACCTTGTAAGCTGGGTTGAAATTATTAGGTTGGTAACTTTGAAATGTCGTTTTCGACCATCAATTATTTTCATTATAAAATCAATAATGAAGCACATCAACCTGAAACATCTTCATCACCTGTGTCACAGGTTCATCACCTTTCGTTACGCAAAGCATGGATGGCTACCGCGTAGACCTCTTTTTGGTTCTACTCGAAGAAGATGGGCACTCAAATTTTGACGTCGTCGTAATTATCGGATTGGTTCGCTGCTAAGGAGTGTTGCGCTGACCTGGGTCAGTGATAGTCGGACGGCGCCAGACCTGGGCTATGTGGCGCAAGAGGCAGAGCGTCCCAGCCTGACTCCTCGATTTCTTGTTGCAAGATTTCCTCGACATGTGGTCCTGCATTATCGTACCATATTTTTTCGTTGACCGAATTTACCCTTTGATGACGCGGAGCTCTACCCACGTGGTGAAGCTGTTAGGCGCAGAGTTCAGCTCCAACTGTGTAACCCACAACCAGCATTCCTTGGTATACCGTTGCTATACTGTATTTCCATATGGAAACATGACTTTGTTCCCGTGGATGTCTGGTTTCGAAGTCACCCTCAGCTATCCATCAGCCGCCAAGAGCGGCCATCTTCTCTTTTTGTTATCAGGGAAAGCCCTGTTGTGAAATGCGCTTACAACGAAATCAAGCGCCTTCTTCCTGTTGGAGATGTTGGCCAGCGTTCCAGTATTGGCCACCAGTACTGCTTGCTCGTGTCGCTCAGAATGGGCCGAGCCCATTTCCTATCCTGAAAGGCCTTACCAGACGGACGTGGAAACTTTTAGATTTTACTGTTGACACATTCAAGTCTCCCTAAGAGTTTCAGTGTAGTTTGGCGGAGGCTCAGTCCGTCGGCTTTCTTCAGTGTTCGTTTCTACACGTCAGGTCAATACTCATTCTCTTCTCCCTCTAGTCCTTTACCTCAGAATTGGAAAGGCTGAAACCATAGCTGGAAGTGCACCAGAGTCTAAGCGTTGCTATGCAGTGTTTTGCCTACAAAGAGCGAGATTCGTTGACTGTTTCTGTTCGCTTGAACATGTACGCTCAGATGAAGTTTTCTGATCATTCCACTTCGAGCAAAAGTTTTGGCTTGAAGAGCATTCGCTCAGTGGCGACTAAGATTTCGCAAGATGCGCGCTGAATCGCTCTTTCGAATGAATGGTATCCTTTCCTAACAGATTGTGTTCGTGATGAGAAACAAAGGTTCAAAGGGAAGCGACATTCCAAAGTTACCAACCTAATACTTTTGACCTTAATGTAGGACACCAATCGTTGGAATCTGATGTTTATGTGCATAGCAGTCTATCGTTCACCCGCACTTCTTTTTACGAAGCATTTTGCCAATGTTCCGCAGTCACTCTCGATATGAACGAGCGGTTTAATTTTATGACACTTCTGATCTTTGGAAGCGTATTTTGTTCATGACTGGGGAAATGACGGCTAAGAGCTGGAGACTCTCAAACTTGTGTAGAGCTACATAAGAATTTGGTTGTGTTTTCCAATGGAAGACAGCGGTTCTTCAATGACTTGTTTCTGAATATCGGTAAACGTCACATTTCGCCAATAGAATCGCTCTACATTGTCGAATACAACCAAATTCTTATGTAGTTCTGCGCAAGGTTTGAGACTTTCCAGTTCTTCGCCGTCAATTCCCCAGGCTTAGACAAAATACGCTACCAAAAATCAGAAATGTTATAAAATTAAACAGCTCGTTCGTATTGAGAGTGACTGCGGAACATTGGCAAAACGCTTCGAAAAAAGAGGTGCGGGTGAACGATGGACTGCTATGCACATGAAAATTAGATTCCAGCGATTGGTGTCCTACATTAAGATCAAAAATAATTTTAACCCAGCTTACAAGGTAAAGCTGGTGACCTACTTAACTCTCGCCATGCGATACATCCTTAAACTCGCCACGGAGAGACGTATCCAGCAAAGCAAGGAGTCTTCACGGGAAATTCCTGCGTTCTTTCCTAACGTGAATGAGCCAGTTCTGAGCGTACAAAGGTGTACTAGAACGTGTACAAAGTTTCCCACAAGAAGGTTCTGTTTCCAAAGAGAAGCAAACTAAATACCGTGGAAGAGGGAAATGTCATTGACTCAAGTGAAAAAGGCCTAAAATGAGTTTCAATAAAGGCCCTCTGGGATTCAAGTGAAATCGTGCCTCTCATAAAATTTGTGACAAACATACGGGGGATCGTAGGGTTTTTCGAATTGTTCACAAAGTGGACAAAATTTCTTTATTCTCTCCGTTCTCTTCTCTCTCTCTCGTAAGCAATTGGTCAAGCCAGTGTTTGTGGGTGAGATAGAATCATGATTTTTTCGTGGATGATTCCTTCGATTAACTCGTTCTACACTATACCCCCTTAATTGATCACATTTATTTCAGCCTGCGTTCTTTTCATTTCGCAATAATGCTACATTTTCTTGGTTGACAAAGCTCAGGAAAGTTTTTCGGACTGGGAGTGTTTTTGAAACGATTCTCTGCATGTCACATAACTGACAATCATCTTCCTGAGCGGCTCTGAAAATGCGAAGAATATTAGGTTGTCTCATATTTCCTGTCCGATTTCTATTCTAACTTAAATTTCGGCACTATTGAGCTATTACAACCCCAGAGGGGGTGAGATGGATCAAAAATTTTTTTTCGCTGAAACTTGCGCTAGGGGGGGGGGTTATCGAGGCCCTAATCACGAATATGACCTTAGTTTCTGGCGCTGGCTCCAAATTGGCGCCATTTGGCGCTGGCGCCAAGGGTGTTTCCACCAAATTTGCTGTAAACTTGCGCTTGGGGGTTATTTGGGGTCCTGATTACGAATTTTACATCCGTATATAGCATTCGCGCTGTTTGAAGCACATTTTCTGCTCTCCTGAGTTCTCCCACTTATACTACCTAGGACTAAGCCTGGGGAGGGAGGTGAGACTATAGAGTGGTAGGAAACGCACCGTTTGACAAGGGTTGAAGAGTGTGGGATCACAGAGTAGTTGGCTTACTCACTTCGGGGCCCCCCTTTCTCCAAAGGCTTAGTCTTTGCGATCTAATTAGTGAGAAGGCGCAGGCAAGCAGGAAAGAGGCGCCGAGCAGCATAATCGACAAAAACGAATGTCATATTCGTGAACAGGACCCCAAATAACCCCCTAGCGAAAGTTTCAGCGAATTTGGCGACAACACCCTCGGCACCAATTTGCGCCAAATTGCGCCAATTGGCGCCAGCGCCAAAAACTAAGGTTATATTCGTGATTAGGAGCCTCGATAACTCCTATCCACAAGTTTACAGCGAATTTGGTGAAAACACCCTTGGCGCCAATTGGCGCCAAATGACGCCAATTTGGCTCCAGCGCCAAAAACTAAGGTCATATTCGTGATCAGAAGCCTCGATAACCCCCATAGTGCAAGTTTCAGCAAAAAAAATTTTGATCCATCTCATCCCCTCTGGGGTTGTAATAGCTCAAAAGTGCCTAAATTTCTTTTGTCCGAGACCGTTGCATGGCGAAGCAATTGATATGTTGAAGAATGCTCCAAGAGCCAGAGCGATGCGGTTTGAGAAGAGCATGCCCGTAATCATCTAACAAGCCTATAATCATCTAACAAGTGAGGTCGTAACAACAATGGCAATAACAATGTATCCTACCTCCCTGAGGTGTGCCGCGAAACACCTCATGCCAAAGAAGCAGGCAAGCAACTCCTTCCCATTTTTATGGAGAATTTCCTCTTCTTTGCGCCACCTACCGTCCGCGAAATCTCCGTCCCTTTTTGCGTCCCACCCTAGGTTTGAAGCGTCTGAAGTGACCGTTAATGGTGGCGCGCTTAACACGATTGGCTCAGAACAAAACCGTGAGAACTCTGGAGTGAAGCATTTCAGATCCTCCAGACATCTGCAAGGAAGAGCGGCTTCTTGTTGGTATTCCGAGAAGCAGATAGGCCCATAGTCACTGATCCAAACCCGCAGGCTTTTAAGGAAGTGGATGGATAGTCTGTTAGCAATGGATAGTGCTACCACCCACAAATTCTGCCACCTCCCTCAGTCTAATCGTTGGGCGGCTTATAAGCTCAAGGGCTTCCTGGCGACATTTCAAGACTTTCTGTGGCGGTACTATGAAACGAGATCTAACCGTGTCAATGGGTATGAAAGTCCATGCACTGCGAGAGAGTGAGCGCGGACTTCTGATAGTTGATCAAAAACCTAGCTTTTCAAACAAGGTGATGGCGCGTGATAGATGCTCGGCAGCATCCGCAACGAAGATCCAGTCATCCAAATAGACTAGTAACTTTAAACCCTGTTGCCTTAGGGCTGATGCCACATGCTTAGTCAGCCGGGTGTAAATGTATGGTGCCGAAGATAAACCGAATGGGAGGGCCGTGAACCGAAACAGCCTCTTTCCAAACTGAAAACACAAGTAGTTTCGGTAGTCTTCATGGATGGGGATCGCAAAGTACGCGCCCTTCATATCCACCTCGGCCAAAAACGACCCCGGATTGACTAAGTCTCTAATCATCTCCAAGGATTCGAGCTTAA
>KZ346276.1:26468-36533 GCA_002352805.1 Teladorsagia circumcincta | reverse complement strand
ACTCTTTTTTTGTTTTGTTTTTCCAATCTACTGCGCGTCGCATGAAGTCATGGGGAGAACTAGGCGTTCTTCTTCGCTTGCGCTTTCATTCGCAAACAGTGTTTTCTAAGAGTACATGCGGCCGCGAAGAGGCTTCGTAGTGGGAGACAGCTGATGGTCCAGAGAAGAGTAACGATCGATCTAAATGTGCTCACACCAAAGGTACTCAGATAAACATAAATCAACCCTAGTATCAGCGCAAACGCTAACAATACTATGAGTGAAGTTTTGCACCATCTAAAAAGGACTTCAATGATATGGCTGAAATCGGGCCACTGAAACACGTTGTAGACGGAAAACTCCCATTCAATGTAGCCAAATCGGAGCATGAAGAGTGTTTACAAATTTGAGGAGTCCACTTAGCGGAAAACCATTCTCAACCTTCCCGCACGATGTTGTGTAGGCTAGGATGTTCGGCCGAATTAAGGTGAAAAAGCAGCTCTGATTGCGGTTCTTGCGGGGCGCAGGGAATTAAAAATGTATGCGAGGCGCACATAACCTCTGTAAAGGTCTCTTTCGATGATATACATCGGACCTTTGCGCTTGCACCCCCGCCCCCCGCACAATTGTAACATCCTTGCCTCTATTGAACAGGCGTTGTCTGTTACCTCTGCTATGGTTGTGTTCCAAATTCGATGGAAGGCAACGCCCATCTCAGATGATACCATGTGCGGTATTTTTGCAACTAAAGACGTGTTCTGATGGTGTCTAAGCTCCAAGTAGGGTGTCTTATTTGGTATTTTAAGTTTAACTTGGTCAAATCTTTTGTGATCTCTGCCGATGTGCAATGACAAGATACTTTGCATTCGGCAGGGGCGCACCTGCAGTCGTCGACGTCCAGATTGCAGTGTCATGGCCATCTGTAAAAAACGAACGGCTCAGCGCAGGTGTGGGTGGCAATGACAAAGAAGTCATTGTCAGCTGGAGAGAAGTTAGGACTATAGGAAAATTAGGTATTACCTGGACAACGTGGCTTTTCTTCCCGAATGTTCCCATCGTATCTTCTATAGTAATTTCCAACATAATTTTTTGGCGCCAGCGCGCACTTTGAAAAACTTCATAGATTTTTGTGTCGAGTAGCGAAAACGCGGTAGAATAAGCGATCGGAGCTTGGGTAAAAACAGTCGCAACCGAGTCCCCACATGACTCGAAACACCTGGTTCGATTCTTCGCTCTCGTTCTTTCTCGCTACTGCCACGCGGCTAACTTTGAATACCACACGGGCGCAATTCAGATTCATTAAAACAATAAGTGTGGGGCGAATAACGTAGCCGAAGCAGGCACGCTGATCTGATGACTGACGAACGAAGAAGCACTGAACTGTATGATTCATGACGCATTATATAGGCGAACCCAGCTGCGAATTCCTCGTCCACCTGCAGTCGTCTTCTCTTACAAAAGCGAAAGAAGCGAAGCTGAAAGCGAGCCACATAAAAACTCATCGTCAAATTGAAGTATCGATTAAAGGAGGACTCCACGGAAAGGACGTAGGTCGAGTTAGGAAGAAATTGCCTAGTGGGGAGACCGGCGAACACCCTGAGGGTGCGGACAGGCATGCAACCGGCAGCGGCAGATTTGACCTCGGAGAGCTAGCAGGGCTCAGTCTTGGCGGGTCCGCCTGACTCCGCCCACCGTCTGTCTAATCACTCGCCGCAGGTCTATACGCGGCGAGTGATTGGATAGCGGAGAGAGCGTTATGTTGAAGAGGGCACAGCGATGGAAGTCTCATCAATGCCGCGATCAAGGTGAAAGAAAGGGGTCCCATTTCTCGGGTTCTGAGCCGTTTTTCATGGTTCCGCTTCCTTTCTGGTACTACTTACCATCCCTACAGTAATTTGGAATGGGTTGAGTTTTCATCGTATATTCTGCCTTTAATTACTGAATAGAATAAGGATACAAAAATCGCGTTTACCCGCGATACACCTATGAATTCTGCAAAAACTATTCTCCCAAAATGTCTTCGATGAAGCCTCTATGTGGAAATGGTTGCAGGTATGAATGCTATTTTGCACACCAGCACAGGGTCCCAGCTTTGAAATTCGAAGGAAGTTGTTCTACAATTTTGCGGAAAAGCCGCTCTGGCATATTCGGCATAATTATACAGCCACTCCATACTTTCTTGTTGCCTTTCTTTTCTGCTCGAGTAATTTTTTTGCCGTTATGCACACTTCATCTTCAGGTGAAAATGTCGTGAAGGAGTTGAGAGGCAGTCGCACTGCTCCAATTTCGGGCCAAGTTTGCTTCAGAGTAAACAATTTCTTCGAGCACTGTGCAGAATATAAAATGAAATTTAATCTTGGAGATCTTTCTTCGCTTTCGGATCAAGATAAACGCCATCTTGTAAGAAAACCAAACAGTCCCATCATATCGTGCTAGGAAATCAAACCTTGTTTGGAAGTTAAGTCTCCAACATGTGTCTGTTCGGCGTCTGTGGCAGACCTGCAAGTTCATTCAGGGGTGAGGAATGTAAAGCGGACTGTTTCTGGCAAATCTTTAATCCATCTTAAAAAGCAAGACAGTCAAGAAGTGAAGCCGAGCTGACTGGAGTGAGGTCGACAACGGGACTAATTTTTGAACTGCTGACTTTTTAGAAACGTTTGGGTGCTCTTCAGAAAGCTTGAATCCTGTAATTTGCCATGCCTTCAAATGACTGACTTTGAGAGAAGTTATGATCGTATGAAGGTTAATAAGTCGCAATTAACCAGAAAAAAAATCAAACGCGCGAATTTTTACTAAATTAACTTTTGACCACGAAAAAAATTTGGCCACGATTGGATAGGGGATAATTTGAGTTTTTCAAATCAAATAACACCGGCGTAAAACTTGAATGGAGGACATTATACCCCTATAAAATGGAGTATAATAATTGTAATGGAATTCTATTTTTTGCTCAATAAATTATTCATTTTGAATAGTTTGAGAACAAATTAAGTTTTCTAATGACGGATGAGCGTCGCTGATCCAGAATCCACCACCTTCCTCCGAGCTACCTGAAATTTACCGAAGAAAAGTTCATCCAGATTCCAGAATCCCCGTTCGCCGCCTGTTCACGGTCAGCGAACGCGCTCCATCGTCAGGCGATGGAGCGCGTTTGCTGACCGTGGGTGCGATTTAGCATTGTGTTGCATAGTATTACATATAGCGGTTGTTATACCAAATCGCTCAGAAAGGGGGGTCGTAAAAAATCCCCGAAATGTAACAACGGTAGGGTTGACCCTGCCTACAACCATTTCCACATGGAGGCTTCATCGAATACATTTTGGAGGAGAGTTTTTGCAGAATTCATAGGTGGCTGTATAATCATGCGGAGTAGTGTATACGGAGTATATGCGGAGTAGTGTATGTTTGAACTCATTCTTGAACCGAAACCTTCAATGCAACCACTAAGAGCTACAAGTTCAAGTTGCAAAGTATGTTAAGGATTTAAAAGTTTCACTTCCTGAAAGAAGTGTTTTCCTTTTTTTCTGAATCTCAAGGCCACTCAGAAAAAAAATAATCACCAGATTAGTGCTCCACACACGTATCCTTATAATATGTAGAAGACCGTTTTGAATAAGCGCCCCACGTCTTGAACAACTTTCCTGGTTAGACGAGCATGGAGCAGGGTGAAAATCACGTCGAGGGCGTGGTCGCAGAAGTACGACCCACCTCTTCAAAATCGTGGTCTTTGCACGACCCCCTAATACTGATTCTCTCCCATAGGCATCTACTTTGGCCCGCCCGGGATTAACCTATGTGGGTTCCGTTGCCCAGGCCGACCATGCTCTCCCGTGTTATCAACCTCTTACATGATATGGATGTGACATTGGTCCATAAAATCTCATTAAGATGCAGGCAGTAGCAGTGGTGAACTCTTTGAGGAGTATTGTTTTTCATTCACTTCCAGTTTAAAGGGTCACCAATGCTGACCAGGTCATTATTTCCTACAACATTCTGATTTGGTCGCTGACCTAGGCGTGTGTTGAAATACACACCTTATCTGTTTGTGTTTTACTTTTTGTGCTGAAGCATAACATGCTTTTACACATGTTTTAGGCGCACCTTGAGTGCAATAATAATAAATATTAGGTTGGTGCAAAAGTTTTGGGACACAAATTTACATGGATCGTCGTGCTTCTTACAAGAACCTTTGCCACCGTCATGACTTCACCATTTTCTAGAACAATCTCAGTGTTAGCGCTAGCAGTATTTAAGAAAGTCCCCGAGCCCTTCTCTTATAAACCATGTCGCAATTGTTAAGAAGTCAACTTTGAGCAATCATCTTCCACGAATGGCGCCGCGGTTCCACTGCTCGTTCAGCTGCCTCCAGTATCAACACTGCCTTCGGAGAGAGCCTCGTCAGCTACGCGACGGTTGATCGTTTATTCGCTCGCTTTCAGTCTGGAGATACGATGCTCGACGACGATCCTCGCCCCGGGCGGCCGATCGTTATCGAAGACAATCGACTTCTCAGCGAAGTGATGAAGAAGCCGGAGGCTACGAGCAGGGAATTGGCGGAGGTTCTCAAGTGCGTTCATAGCAACGTGTTTCGACACCTTCACGAGCACGGTGACAGAAAAGTTTTCGCCCGATGGATTCCGCACCAACTGACCGACGATCTGCGTCACACCCGTGTCTAAATTGCCCAGTCGCTCCTCCTTACTTCCAATCGGGAGGAGTTTCTGCAGGATCTAGTGACCGGGGATGAAAGCTGGATCTTCTACGACAACAACAAGAGGGTCGCTGTCGGGCTCCCGAAAGGAGCGGGTCCACCCGCGCAGCCCAAGCTGGTACAGCACTCAAGGAAGGTTTTGCTGTGCTGCTTCTGGGACTTGAAAGGAGTGCTATACCACGAGTTGCTCCCTCAAGTCCAAATAGTCACGGCTACCATTTACAATCGCCAGCTCCAGAAATCCGCTCATGCAATCAAAGAAAAGCGACTGAGAAGGGTTTCTCTCCGTCTTCTGCATGATAACGCTTGACCTCGCGTGGCAAAGATCAGGCGGTCTAGGCTACAGGAGATCGACTGGGATACGATCCCCATCCTGCCCATTCCCCTGGCCTCGCCCCATCTGACTATCATCTTTTTAGGCACTTCAAGCAATTCTTGGTGAAAAAGAAGTTCGCCACTTTCGGAGACCTCAAAAATACTGCGCCTGACTTCTTCGACTCACAGCCCTCTTTGTTCTGGGAGAAGGGAATAGCCGACTTGCCTGCTCGTTGGATGAATGTCATAGATAATGATGGTAATTATATAGTTTTTGGATTCAGAGTTTGAAAAAAATTGTAGATGATTTCGAAACACGCATCCGAGTGTCTCAAGACTTTTGCACCAACCTAATAAATAAATAAGCGGAGTTTAGTGGTAGTGTAGTTGTGAGCATCCGTCTGTCACATGCGAGACCCGGTGTCATTCCCGGTCGAAAAGAATTTTTGCAATCTCACAAAGGGTTAACCATCCAATGCGAATCTTTAAGGAGTTCATAGAAAAGCATCACAACAGCCTGTATCGATCAGCGGCCGATTCAGCGACAGCTTCTGCGCGGTTTGTTTCTGGGTCAGACTTGCTGATACCCCGCTCAAAACCACCGGAATGTACACCCCGAAAAGGTTTCATTCCTAAACTTTCGAACCCTTTGAATAGCACTCGGTCGAGTTAGATAGAGCTAGGCCCGCTACTAGAAAGCAGTATTGAAATTGCTCTGAAACCCTTCCATGCAAAGAGATAGGGGCTTTCGAACTTCGTCGAGTCAGCGTCGAGGATGATTAAATTTTCATGTGGGTTTTTGCCACTCAATTGGCAATATCTCTCTAACCTCTTGAGCGTTCAAAAAAGTGAGGACAGTTTTGGAAAGGGGAAGGAGCGCTTTCTGACAGTCTATTAGCTTCTCTCGGGCTCTTCTAATTGAGGAGAAATTTGCGTCGAGGTCGTATCGAGGTCGATCGCTAACCATTCAAAATGGCGCTTCGTTCTTCACAGTTGCAGAATATTTCGTAGGCAACACTCAAATGTATCTAGAATACAACCCTTCAGCGTAGGTGGCATGAAAAGGGACAGTCGACACCGCCCGCTTTCGTCTCGGTATACGCCATTAATCCGACCATCACTCAAAGCGGTACACTCGATTGAAAGGTGTTATATGATGATGACCTGTGACAGAATTTGTATTGTAGTAAACTCATCTCGTACCTCCTGTAAGCACAAACCGCTTTATTTGCCAAGGGCTTCCCTTCACCATTGCCGCTTTTGCGACAGCGTCCCTTACAACAGTATCAGTGTCAGCGAGGTATTAAGAGTGAGCAGAAATGATATATTATATAATGTTTTCTTGCACATCCTCGTTCTTTCCTGCGGTAAACACGCTTCCTCCTATCCGCACCACGATGCCATTGATGCGCTCGCCGTCGACCCTAACAGCTACGACCCCCCTTGACCCACCCTGATAAGTACGACCCCCCGTCGAAGATTTCCTCGACCGCTATTCACCCTGGCATGGAGTGGACGCCACTGACTGGCTCCTCCATCGAAAAATAAATAAATGGATGAAGCCAAACACTTAATCTTCCCGTCACAGCAGTACCGTCAGTGCTAGTTTTGTTGGTCCTCATGATCAATGGTGCCTTTGCAAAGCAAGTGTGTTTTCGCTAAAAAACCGCTGGCATTCACGGCTGATTGAGTGATTTACCCAGATGTTGGGTTTATCAGAGAAGGCAAACTGCGCGAAGTTTCGAATATAATTCATTGACGAGTCATTGCCAGGGTTTTGACCCGGACATTCTTAAGACTTTACCTAATGCCTTCCCAGCCCCTCCCCCTCCTCCCCTCCCCACTCCACCACTGGAAAGTGGGACCTTGCACGCAGTAGAATAATATTTTGCTATCCTGCCTTTCGTATAACTGAATTGGCCATACATGACGCAGAAATAGCAGGATGGGACTACCGAAGCCAATCGAGGAAACTGCACTTCACAATACGGGGGTGAAAACTAAAACACACCAGCGGAAAGCTAAGGAAAAGTCTCTCAAACAAGATAATTTTAGTGGATAATTTATACAGTATACAAACAATTGCATCACTATACGAGTTGCCAGTGTCGTCTAATCGTCCGGCTTAAGGCATTTCTGAACTGATTATGACGTCGAAGTTCCTCTCTTGTCGGATGAGCACTCAGTGGAAGAGGTGGCAATACTGACACTCCCTCAGAATCAGCTGCAGCAATACGAGAAGATATGGGGAATTGAACGAGTAGGTTAGATTTCCTGAATATGATTTTATTTGTTTGCTGCGGATTATTCATTTGTCTATCGTCCAACAACTTCAATGGCTCATGGCTCGATATTGCATATAGTCAGAAAAAAACAACCCTCGAAAAATTAGCTCGACTGAGGTTATCAAAATATTTAGACAAGGTCTGAGCATATAAAATTTTGACTACAATGCAACATCCATGCTATATGGTGCTACATGAATTGTTTCCACTGACTATTGGAAAAAAATCCACTAATTTCCCCACCTTCCTTTCTGCTTCTCATCTTCCGCAATATTCTTGTTCCTATTTGTTGGTTTCTAAAATAGTTGGTAAAGATGTAGAAACCGCAGTCGAGGGTTTTACGTTGTCAGAAAAATGTGTACATTAAAAAAATGAAAAGTTACTATGAAGGGAGGGCAACTTACATCTGCTGGCGGAGAATTTATGAATCGTGTCAACGGCTCTAGGGGTGGTAGATCTGGAAATGTACCTTCTATGGTGCGATCGATCAGCATTCTGAAAACTAGAAATTTCATTGAAAAAACTCAAAGGCAGAGTTTACGAAGGGAGGGAGCTCATAAAAAATAAAGGTACAGCTGGCCTGTGATGGGAGGCGAAGAAAAACCATGAAAACGGCGCAGAAATCAAAAAAATGGAACTGCTTCTTTGCCTCTTAATTACCGTATTTGTGCGACTCTCAACGGTGCTTGCCTGGCTAACGTTCACACTCTATCTGCTGAACGTCGGGAAGCGAGAGGTTACTCATCGCTTGGCGTTCAGCGGCGCGAGCGCAATTGTGGCCCTACTCGACCACTGGGGCATACTCCTCGCTGCGGAACGCGTCACTGTCAGGGGCCTGCCAGCTTTTCAACTAGGTATATTCCCTCTTCTTCGACCTCCGACTTCACCCTGGATCCTCTTCTAAATATCGCAGGTTGGTTTTCCACACTGCTAAAATTTTAGGTTGTCCCGGAATGTCATACCTTTCTAGGCCCAATTGATTCTCTTCATCGTTATTCTGCTAGATATCCTCTGTAAGGGCTGTATTTGGACTTTCCAATAGCGCAATTGGATTCTGATATTGCTTGGAATTTGGACATTCTTCTATGCTGGAGTGGGAATATGGATGGATATAAGAACCAAACTTTTTACTTCAATGAATTCAAGTCTGAACTGCTGCGGAAACAGCTCGAAATATCGACATTATGTGGGTCTAAAGAGCAGTCGTACGGTAAGGGCCGCTTCCAGTATTCTCAACGTGGATAATTTAGCCTTGAAGATGAGGTACGCGGAGGACGACATCCCCACGTTGAAGACGGCTAGCGGTTCGACTTTTCAGGCACACTTGTCTGCATTTTTAATTGGTAACTCATGATGAGCGCCAAGTGGCAGTAACAAACGTAATATTCATGATCGAGGCCACCAATAATCTCGATGAGGACGAAGAGGAGAATCTAACTGCATGCTCTGTTGCGTTTTCTCTCGGCCATCACAAACTTAGGTCACTGCTGTTGTCCATTCTGGGGCAGAATTTCTCATTTTTGAGGATAATGACAAGTCCAAATCGCCCACCTTTGATCTTAAGAAGCTATAAGGTTGGAAAGAATGTCCTGCGGCCTTTTTTTCCCATTTTTGGTTTTACCTTTATCTTTTTTGTATACAAATCGTGTTCGGTTGTATATCCATCATGGATGGCCATCACTTGTCCCCAACGCTCAGAAATTTTCTCGATGTTTCTTTTCCAAAACGTGGCGGAGTGCGGGTCAAAAAAACAGGTGACCTTGCTTCTGAACTGGAGTTGGTCGTCTAATTATTTCGTCAAAAAGATAATGATTGAAGGTCTGGAATAGGTGGTGACCCCTGAGGGCTCGAACAGGGAGAATACGCTGGGTGAGTAGGAAATCTCGTCGCAGCTTCAAAAAATTTTAAGGGCCTCATTTCGGAGCATGAAGATTTGCAGCGAGAAGGAACTAAACATTGCCGCGCTACGAGCCCATTTGACGAGCTGCCTCGGCCAACTTCTGAACTTCTACAGCACTAACTTCTGAAGCGTAGTGCTCTTTCTCCACAGTGGTGCCCATATCGAACAACTTGTAGTAGAGCTTCCGTAACAACCTTACGTGTAATGGGGAGTGCGAGGCGCTGCTGGCCTCTTATAGGAATATCAAAGGTTCCAAAGCGCTGCTACAGGTGAAACACGCTGCAGCGGTTAAAGACATTCTCGCTGAAGCTACTGCAGATAGTACAGGTCGTTGAAATGAGTTCATAGCAATGAGGAAATTTGTACAAGACAGTGAATCAGAGTGCAAATTGACGAGTGGTCGAGGTTTTTGGACTTTCTTGGATACCTACCAACTGCTACACCTATATCCCCCAGTGGAAGGAAGCCTGGCGAATGCCCTAACATGTGGTAAACATGAATGTTACCCATGTAGCTTCCCAGAAAAAAAAATCCAAGAAGGAATCTTGCAGACTTTCTTTCCAACCTAATATTAGTTTCCTCGCTTTCCAAAGTTGGATCCAAATATTATTTTCTTTTGAACCTTGCTATAAAGTAGTCAATGTAACATTCATTTTTGGAGCCGAAGTCATTTGGCGCCACAATGGCTCCATTCGGCACCACAGAGAGAGCATAACTTTTCCTAACAGTTCTCGGCAATTTCGTACTTTTACGAGTTACTGTTGATGTTGATTATGAGCATGACAAGTGCAGTCCATTTTTGACGCTAGCGCTATTAGTGCCAAACTTGAGCCTACGTTAATGCAAAAGTTTGTCACCACGTCAAATGTAAAAAT
>KZ346275.1:62095-73998 GCA_002352805.1 Teladorsagia circumcincta | reverse complement strand
AGGTTTTCGAAGGGACGAATGGATCGGGTAAGAAACGCAAATCTTCCAGTAAGGCAAGTCACATAATCACATATGGGCAGTTGGATGAGTAGAATCATACCGCTTGAGCAGCTACCAGTGTTTGATCGCCACTTCTTTTCTATTGAAAATCACTGTCCACATATCCCTCGGGAATATGTAATTTCTATTCAAATAGAAACCGGTGGAAGGCGCCGTTTTTCGACCACCTTGAGACCCAACAAAGCCCGTTCTCTCTTCGAATGTGACAGCCCATAAACTCTATCAAATGAAACGAGACCATTCGTTTTCGAAAGAGGGAAACACCCATCTGAGTCACCAGTGGGGCATTGCTCGGCGTAACTGACATCTATACCCGGTAACAGAATATTCTGCAAGAATATGTAATCTTGTGAGAGCTCAATATGGCTACTCTTTCTATGGGAGACCAACGGAACGCTACAGAGCGAACATGTTTTCAGATTCACGAGAGGGTAATCCGGCATCAGTTCAACAATTGTAGGGAACTCAGAACTAATACAGCGGCTAGGGAAATTTTTTCGCTAAATTTTTATGATGGTCAGGGGACGACCAGTAAAAGGGCTAATGTGTTTAGAAAACTGGAGAGCAGAGCGGTATGATGATAAATGACGCTCGGGTGAGCCAAAGTCGAGAAATCCTTGATAGAATGCTCAAACCAGACTCTCTGGGGGAAATGCGAGTCGTAGTGGGGTGAACTGACAGTGTGCTCTGAAGGGGGAGCACGAATCAATTAGGTTGCATAAATGCTGTGATAACGTCTATTGGATATTCTGAGAAATGTTCACAAAACTTTGTCTTTAAAAATTTCAAAGTTTTGAAATCTTCGGACATTTTTAGGGTAGATCGGGTTCTGCTTGCGCTCAGGTGGAGGCTATAGGTCGGAGTTGTTGTGGAGGAATTTGTTCGCCCTCAGGGAAGGATGGTTTTAATCGACTTTCTCTTGATGTGGCTCCCTCAGCAACCACTTCCGAACAGGGTGAATAGCGGTCGAGAAATTCCTCGACCACGGCTCTCTGCTGTGCGAGAGTGGCGTCGAGAGTGAATGTGCGCACGGAGACGCAGACGGCTCGCGTGTGGCGAGGGTGAATATCTGAGCGGGAGACTGTGACTGAACACGCGAAAATCGTCGATGAGCCATTGTTGTTTCCTCGACCGTTTTTCACTCTGCTCCCAACCCTCTTTGTTTTACGGCTCTGATAGGAATGTAGTTACATGTATCTTGAGAAAGGATCTCATTTGTCATAGCTGGATGATACCAGGGGAAAATAAACGATCAGACAGCTATTAACTGAAGTTCTAGTTTGAAGTAATGCCAATAGTTGTGTGAACTGCCTGAGGTGCTATACACACTTGCTCTGACAAAGAAGTCTTGTCTTTACTGATTCACAGTATGGGCGTACTATTTACCCGATGTCTCTAGAAGTCTCAAGGCTGGCAAGTGTGGGCGCATTCCAAAAAATCACTGAATGCGAAGAATCGTGCTAAAATGATGAATACAATGGAAATCAAAGCGAATGTTGAGAAATGAATTGAATGGGGGTTTTTTCAAAGAATAGAGGAACAAACAAAAACTGTTTTGGCTTTGTACATACAATAAAAGTGCATTAGCACGGCGATTAGGTGTTTGAAATGATTCTTACAATGGCCTTGCCGGATCGATATTCAGATCATTGCTTCTGTGTGACTTCATTTCACTACAGTGGTATAGAATATATTTTAGTAGTGAATACCAGCTAAATGCAGGACTAATTTGCCTAAGAAATACTTTTAAAAAGCTCCATTGTTAGAGAGGCGAGCGGCTACGTTTTGACAAATCTATTGTGAAGTGTCTCGCACTTTCCAGAAGAAGGGGAGCGAGTTTTCCTGCAAACTGCATCATGACGACTCAACCACTTTCCCGAGCTTCTTCTAAAAAGTACGCGGCACTCACCGCATTCAGAAAGATGTCTTTGTGTGTTTGAACCTTTCAATTTGTGGTCTTCAACTCCCGAATCGGAAAAGACAGTGCGCCTTGATGAAGTTGAATTGCGAATTCGTAATTAGCGATGATACGAAAGTGTTAAAAGTTGAGGGGTCATCACATCAGAGCATCAGATAGCGATACTGAGTTCAGCTAGAATGTCCATACTCTCTAGGAGAATCTTCCTATCGGTACTGGGACAGAGTTGTACGCTATATTGTGATTTCATGTGGGTCTTAATTACTGTTGAGTGCCACTACGGTCCTTGCGCGGATGAGAGCACTCTCCCGAATAAGCTTTTTCGCTCTAAATGCTACTTGGGCGTATCCCAGAATGGTTACTAAAGTCATAGAGGAGCAAACTTGACTATTAGTTTCAGTCACCTGCAGATAGGAGAAAAAAACTTCTAGAAAAAAAGTCCGTCGATCTTCTGGCAGTAACAAATTTCTCAATAGGAAAGTTTTTTCCTGAGGGTCTTTCCTGGATAGGCTGCGTGTAAGTGATTACAATCATTTTTCGCCATTGATGCGTGGGCAGAGGAGGCACAACTTTGCCAGAAGCTGGATGACGATTCCCTCAGTCTGTAGGATAGACTCCTGGAGGGTAATCACAAATGCGGCACTTCTGTGCGTGGAAATGGCCCAACAAGGGTGCCGAACGACTTGCAGAGACGGCTTCAACGGCTTCAGTTTTTCACGTTCGCCGCAAGCTGTTGTCTGGCGTCCTCTCATCCTTTTTGCTCTCTCGCATATCCTCTCCCCACTGTGCTCAGTTTCTCACTGCTTTGACACCGCCGTATTACAAAGGTTCCCGTTCATGATGAAGCAACAGCGTTTTTCATGGTGGTAGTTTGCTCTTGAAAAATTTTCACCACATTAAGATTAATAAATCTTATCGGTCGTTCCTACTAGCCAATCCCAGACTAGTTCAGCCTCCTTTCCCGTCGCGATCACCTACTTTCGATATTAATGTGCTTGTTTACGATTCCACTAAGCGGTTTCGCTGGAATGAAAAAAGAGTTCGATCTTTTGTTACCATTACCCTTCTACGACGCTCATTTATCTTGATATGTCCGCAAATGATGTCAGCCATCACGAGATTGTCGCTGAATATTTATAGATCTACGACCACTATCCCATCAAAGCGCCTGTTTGACGTGGAGAGTAATCCTTGTACTACAATCTAACGAATGATAGGTTTAAGGAAGCCTTAGCGAGTAGGACTAGGGTAGCACTAAAAGAGTTATCTCCATGATTTGCTCCTCTGGAGTGGCTTTACGAGTAAAAGTGATCATGAGATTTGCAAAGAATAGAAGAACGCAAGTGAGACAAAAGGAATTGTTTTTACAACCTGGAGGCTGAAGTTTTGTAGTAGGGATCAGAGCAGTTGTCAAGAATAACGAAATATTCCTCAAGGGGTTTTTTCGTGCGCATGGGGATGAACTACCATGGTGTGCACCGTACACAATTCAATGGTAACGTGCTAACTTTAACCCTTTGACGAACCGCGCGCTCTGAACTTGTCTGGCGCCTGGGACCGCACGCATTTTTCGTGTGATGCGACCGTGGCCCCATTATAAGTGTTTTTTCTTTATTTTTGTGCTAAACACAGTTTTCCTTTCATTCTATTAGTGGGGTTCCAGAAGGGGGTCCCTACAATTACTGCTCGAAGTCTAGGCTAGGGACTAGGGACTACCAAATTGCCAACTGTTCAGGAGATTTCTGCCGTGGCCCGCCTGCGGACCAACGGTCCCACGAGACCGACTTGATGTGGCCGGCGGCGGGCCATACGGTCGTCTAAGGGTTAAGATTAGTTGACCTGCGAAATTCTTTGTGTGGGCCATCCCGTAATTGCACGGATTTTGCATGGAGGTGTAATGGTTAGCGCATCTCGAAGGGCTTGATGAGTACCGGATTCTTCTTACGCTCACTTGGATGCTATAGAATAGTCCGTTTTTTGTTCAGTTTCGGTGGTGTCATTCAGTTAGAGTTCAAGCAAAAGGCAAATTAACCAGCTTCAACTTACCCTGCATCATTCATACTGTGTACTATTAGTAGTCTATATTATGTTGCACGGCAGCTGGGGGCACAAAATCCAGAATACATATTTCTTCCTCTTGCCTTTACTTCCTGTTTTATTAAGACTTTCACATAGTCACTCACACTTTCATGACTACGCTGTAACAAATTCACTAGGTGTCCAGGTTTTTTAATGCCTTGGTTTACCTAGTGGAAATTCAGTGATCAGATATCTCTCATTGAGTGCCATTTGTTTGATGTCGAGCAAATTACACGACGGGCTGAGGATAAGGGCTAGGGATAATTCAATTGTTGTGTCTGCTTAGTTTTAATCAACGCTTTTCCACATCACGTCACAAAAACGTCGCGGCTCTAAATAGTCTTTGTCGCGGTTTAATTTCTCTCGGACATAAATAGCACAATGTTCTACCAAGCAATTTGTTTCTGCATGGCTCTAAGGTTGGAGCAGAAATTCTGCAGAAGGGGAAGGGGAGGAGATAAAACGGTTCAAGAGCTTCCTGCAGGGTGAATAACGGTCGAGGAACTCCTCCATCATAGCGCTCTGCTATGTGAGAGTAGTGTCGAGAGATAATGTAGGCGGAGTGCGCAGAGGGCTCGCAAGTGGCGAGAGTGAATGTCTGCGCGGGAGAACGTGAAAGATTGGGCAAAAATCCGCAAAATTCACAAACGAGCCGTTGCCGTTTCCTCAAGCGATTTTCTCCCTGGCTTCCTATACTTAGCGTTCAGGTGCTTCTTAACGAAGCTAGGTTGAATCAAAGAGTATTAGTATTACTATATAGACGCAATCGATCTTTTGAGTAGTACGTAACGGGTTAAAGTCACGTGACACAATTGATAAAGGGTTTGTTGTGCAAGCGACAGTTGATGTGGTTACACTCTCACGACATGAACGCTTGGTATAGTCGCTGACTGCTTACGACTCCATCTGTGCACAACACGCAGTAGCGAATGCGATGATTTCTAGACCCCTGCGTCTCTTCGTTCCGCTATGCTCTCTCGTCTTCTGTTTTGATCTCATGTCCCGGCATTTAGTTTCCTATTCCCCGAAAATTCACTTGCACCGGGAAAGCGGCAGTACCAACCGTTTATTTGAATTTGTTCATTAAATATATAACAATTTAGATACTGTTAATGGAAGCGAATAAAATGCCAATTTTCAGCACCCTATCTCTCGTCGTGTACTGAGGTTTGAGCGATCCGCCGAGTTTCCACAACCTGGTGAGCTTCCTTTCCCCATGCTCGACTTTGCCAAGATCCTTCCGTAAGTATTCTTCTATAAGATTATTGTTCCGGTAAAAGCCTCAAGCTGTAAAAGAATGAAAAGCAATTGGATGTACTTAAAATGGGTACTTACAATACTGACAATGTACATATGAGGTAACTTCTATTCTGGAAAAAACAGCAACAATATAACGAGTAGCATGTCGTGAGTCGAGTCTATCCATTGCAATGCTGCACCACATTACCCCCAATTTGGGTCACTAGCCAGAAATTCCTTGCAGGAGAGTTAGGAAATCTCTTGACCAGATCCCCTCAGAGTTGTTTTAAGGAGTATACAGATTTTTAGCTCATCATTTTCATCGTTTCGGAAAGTGCGCCCTTTCTTAGGGCATGTTGCTTGGCAAAGCGCATCACGAGGATTTCTTTTCTGTCCTGGTTCTGAGATTGCAGCATGCCTACCATGAGATCTCGCTATTAGCTTTTTCAAACTATCAACTGCCATATTTACATGAGTCTTTCTAGCCGTGCCTTTCAACACTTTTGTTCCAGTTGTGCTTGCCTAAACGTTCAGGTATTACTGCTTTCCAATGCATAGCTAAAAACACTCCATAGTCAGTGAATGCAAGGTCGTTTCTGACAACAAATCTTCTTGTCCGACCATGACACGAGAGCATGACGTCTTCGACCCTGCTCCGATTTTTCCTTCCTGGCAGGGGAGACAATGTATAGCACCGAATAATTGACTACTCGTCTGTCACTTTGCTATTCGTAGAATGATCTGACGACGCTAAACCAAAGCAAAGTGATCGTGAGAGGGAAGTGAATTTTCCTAAATAGGTCAGGTGGACAGACGCGGCCCTAAATGTGCACGCGTTTTCTACCGCGGCCAAAAACTGTGCCGAATCATTGAAACACATTGTTCGACTAGGAGGATGCGCAGAAGTCAAAGCACATCGCCTCAATCTAACCTCATTTCCTTGGAACAATTTTATTATCCGAAGCTAGTCATACATCGGTCAGAGTAGAAAAACGGAGGGGTAAAGGCGATAATTCGCTCGGTGCTTTTCAACTTGAATAAATAAGGGAGGAGGATTTTGGGGCTCATTGCTTGATTACTTCATTTGATGAGGAATCCCTGCCCTGTAAATTAGAGAGAAAAGGAGCAGAAAAGGGATATTAGTAATATACATACCTTGGTAAGCTCATACCGGAGACCGCACACCTCCGAGGAGCCTTTCGAGGGTTAGACGGTGAGTGATAGTCCCGAATGGGTATTGTAGAAAAGTTCCATGATGCACTAGCCCTTAATCCGCTCCCAAGAGCAATACAGGCAGCAGCTGTCTCTGTTTTTTGGGATTCTCTCTTTTGCCCTGTTTTGTTTGGTAATTGATGTGATAACGCTGCTGTTCGCGTTGTGAATGTTTTACACGAATGCTGGCTTACAGAGAAAGTTTTGCTTCAGACAGTCTCGCCTTTGGCGAAAGATTCGTTCACGAGCCTACATCCTTGTAAAATACTCTCACTTTCGTATTTTTGTCTTCGCTTCAAAAATCCTTAGCAAACGCCGAGATAGTGTTAATGTGGGTTTCAGCCACTTCAAGCCTTTCACATCCACGGAATGTTGAAAAATTTGGCCCTAGTATGCGTATTACCTAACATGATCTATGAAAGCTGCCCAGAAACAACGCTAAAAGATTTAGCATCGTGTCCTAACCAAAGAGTGCGCCACGTACTAGACTTCCACCTGCAATTCATAGCGAACTTGAATACGTGTTTTACTCCTGCTATAATTGAGTAGTCAATGGGAGACTATTATCACTTCTGACTTCCACCTGGACTTCGAGCGATGGGAAGACGTGCGATTCTCCCTCTGAAGTCAGGTCACCAGATCACTGAATCCCACCAGAGCTGCGCGATCATTGAAGCCTAAGGTTGTGTTTAGGCTTAGGCTTATACATTGGCTTATGATGAAGCCCATGATTAGGCTTTAGCTTGGTCCTAGGCTCATTGGAGGGCTTTTTTGAGGTGACCTGACTCCAGGAGGAAACGCTACGCACCCTGACCAGCGATGTAGGCTTCAGGCAAAATGCCTACAGTGATCGCCTTGTTGCGATACAAATTCCGCAGAAAAAACAGTAGTTTGTGTAGAGGAGCGTTTCTTTCCATAGTGTATGAAACTGTTTTCAGATTTTATGAATTGTCATTTGGCTACTGCTTTTGGGAAGAGTTGATTGATAGTTTGTCAGAGCCAGGAATCCGATCAAAAAGTCGATTTCAGTGACATTCCCGTGAAGTACAAGCCAAGCCACGTGATGCCGGACGCCGACTATCAGCCGGAGCTCGAGTTTTAATCAGACGAATAACTTGAATCGAATTACAGCGTCGATCGTGACTGATATGACATTAATAGTTCGACGATCATTCCAACCTATTCGGGTTATTCACTGTGTATGTATATGTAAGTATTTTCCTCGTGCTTTGCTAATAAATATCGATTGCTGTTCTGTGTAACTTTCTGAAGACGAATCAATAATCAGTTCTATGGCACTTTTTGAAAACTCCTCGAGTCGTCGAAAAAAGCTTGTTGGACGTGTTTCCGACTGAGACTATGGGGCAATCGCCCATCGATAACCCAGTTTTATGCTGAAGGAAAAAAACGCCTTCAGACGATAGATTCAGTTTGACGAATTATTATCGTGATGTGATCAAAATTGCACGGAATTTTTCACGACTTCAGGGGAAAGTTGCGCTGTCGTGTACTGGGGAAACATAAACCGCTCTGGAAACAGCCCTACAGTAATTCGAAAAAGTCCACCCAGTCCAGAGAAGGACGAAAACTTCTACATGCTATAGAACGTTTCGTCATCTACCATTCTGTCACAGCAATGTCACAAAACTCCCTTCTCCCTGGAGATTCGGTGGGAGAGACTGGACCAAGTATAGAATGGGTGGGACATGGTTAGAGAAGTCCAAAACATACATCAGCAAGCGCAGTTCCGCTCAAAGTGGGTGTGGCATGCACTGAAGTAAAAAAAGATGACGAAAATTTCCAATTCGGTTCCAAAACAGCCTAGAAACCGAGAAACATGGGCGAAGGCTTGCACTGATAAGCCGAATAGAGTTTAGGCAGACCCGCTTTTGGTGGGAGGGGCGTCCTCTGAAAAATGGTGCTTGAGGAAAAATTCATGACCTTCACAGCCGGAAGAGTAGAGTTGGTGTAGGGAAGCAACGTTGCATGTGTTCACAGCCTACATGATATAAGCGGAGGCCCGCCCACAATGGGCGGAGCGTGTCTTGAAGTGGAAGCATCTTCTAGAACTCTCATAATTTGGCTCCAAGAAGTTTTATTGTTAGGAAGCGAACAGATGGACAGAGGTCAGAGAAGAAGGAGAGGTTAAAAGGTACTGGTGGGTGTGGCGCATACCGAAAAGGGCGGAGTTCGTTACGGAGTTAGTGCGCGGTTCCAAGAAGTCCCAAAATCCGAGTGGACGGAGGTTGACGAAGACAATGAGGTCAACAGAGATTTTTAGTGGGGCGGCAGCGTGTGGCGTCCACTGGTGAGCCAATAAAATAGTGTAGCATCTGTATCGTGGCTACCGAAGAATTCAATCCAGTGGCTTATTTTTGAATGCTGGCCGTAGCCAAGCAAAATGCTGATTATCGCAATGCTTATTTGCAAAATATTCCGCACAAGACGTGGTTTGAACTTGGACCTGCCAGTCGACGGGCAGCTATGCTGTCAGCTACACCACCAGGGCACAAAAACAATTCAACTCAGCTTCTGGTAACGATGAGAGGACAAATGTCAAACCTTTCACATACCCATCGACCAGTGCTGATGTGAGATCAATCGATGCCCATCAAAAGATAAGTGTTCAAATGATGGTCACTAAAATTTGATGGAAATAAAAGTTGACATTACGGTACAGGAAAACGTTGTTGACGGCGGAGCTTATAGATAAGATCTGATGTTTCGTAGCGAAATTTCAGGAAGGTTTTGCTCAAACGAAGTTCTCTACCGCTTGCCCTTCAAAGAGGTTCCACTGAGCCACTGGTAAATAACAATCCATAGGAAAACAAGTCCCGTTCGCTAGTTAAGTTTCGAAGCGTTTTCTATGGCATTGAAGTCACGAGGGTCAATCACGCGGCTGTAAGTGTAAAATTGATAGTAGCAAAGAAGACTGCTGACAAAAAATGGGGAAATATGTTCTACTATGCTGCAAATCGATCTACAACAGTTTCTCTGACCCACTCTTATGCTTCTATGACTTCATATTAAGCGTCAATGTTCAGGGTCATTGCCGGTAGCCAAGACATCAATGACCATGTGGGCTGGATCAGGGTCAACCGTCAAACCGACAAAAAACTTGACCGGGATGACCACTCTCAGGGGGAACTTCATACGAACACCTCCCTTATCTCTGGTAACGGTCGATGATGTCACTGAACCTGCCACCATTTGACACATTTCATCTTCCCTCCTCACTGCCTCTCCCACTGCCCCCAAGAAGAAAGCGTAACACCTTAATGCCACTAAGGTAAGGGGTAAAAATGGGTAACACACACCGCACCCAAAACAGCAAATTCTACATATTTTCGTCTATTAAGTCAGCTTTTTTGAGTAGGGTCTCTTAATCAAAACCCCTAGGCCCAATAGATTCTCTCCTCTTACGCATGACGCATGATTTAATCCTTCCACGACCATCCGTCCGAAACGCGACCACCTTGGTTGAGGTAGTCGACGTGCCGGTCACGTTGTGCGCTTGACCAGATTACCGAAAAGATTCATCCGGACGAATTCCGTGGCAAACGGATGTACGACGGCTTTATGAAAGCACTGGACGAAAATAGCAAACTAAATCACGTCCTTTGAACAGAATCCGCTGGGATACCCTCTACACGACGTAGTGAATGTAAACTTTCGAGGCATCCGTTCAAGGAATTCGATGAACGAAGACAGCTAACACACTAATTTTTTCTGAACGTGACAGCCTCACACTGTCGGAATATTTGACTGTTTTTTTTTCTGAGAAGTTTTTCTGAGAAGTGATTGGACGGGTCAAAAAATGGCAGGTTCAGCGACGCTGGCGACCGGTATGGAGGTGAGGAAGACGGTTGATTCATCTAGGGCCCCATATGGGAAGGGCGCTATACCGGCCGTTATGGGAATGATCGTATGGAGGACCCCAGTGGGGAGTGGTCACCGCGGTTTCAATATATCTCAGTTCGGGTGCAGTGGCCAAAAAAGGGTGATGACAAGAATTGTAGAAGTCTCTTTGCCAGATCAGTCGAACATTTTCCATGTAGGGTTCTACGATACAGCTTTCGGGTCCCTCAATTGCGTACGGCATCCTGCAGTGCCGAGAGATGCTCGTCGACCTGCGGAGTGGTTTGTGGAGAGCAACTATTACTAACATCAAAAGGAACACCTTTCACTCAAGAGTATTAGCCAATGTTCCAAGATTTGAGTTTGATGTGATGACCTCTCAACAATCCTCAGGTTATTGAGGGAAGCGATTGCGATAAAGCGCGAGCGCATCGGGGAAGCATGCGGGCTACACGAAGCAGTTACTTGGCTGCCAAGGAAGCGAGATGTGATGTTTTTACGACAAAAGATGCGCTGGTTGCTGATCAGGACTGCGGAACCACTCCACCCCCAAAAGCAATCCGCCCACTAGTTTAGTTTGTGATTTGTCGAGCTTTGTTGCCAGCAGCGGCACAATTGAAGCGCTTGAATAGAGCATGAATTAGCATGACACCATCACCGCAATACGGTGAATTCGTTCACACATCCGCTCCTGAGCTGTTACCCGCACATGGGTGAAAACCAAACCATGAAAAGGGGTCCCTCCTTCTACTTTGTTGACGGATTTCTTCGCTTTTATCGCCACTGACGTACCATTGAGCATCTAAATCCTTCTATAACATATCAAATCGCTGCCTTCAAGACTAGACTCGTTGACTTGCCCAAGGTCATGGTTCAATATCCTTCTTGTTTATTCACTATTCAGCAACGTGCAGTTGGAAAGCCGTTAATGATGTTGCAAGCTAGTCAAAGTACATACTCCTGCATGCTTACCACATTTTCAAGGAGCACTCTCGATTTAGCTGCTGATCTTCTCATCGAGGAGGCTTTGAAGTATTCATTGGTGTGCAAACCCTAGGGACTGGATGGATGAAAATATAACCTGAAAACATATCTGTTGCCCTTACGACCGTTGCTTTTAATTGCATTCTGTACTTTACTGCAGTACTCTTTCTAAGTGCGGTTAGGTTCCATCGGGTTGTGTTATTCGGCAGTAACATATCATGAAAATTTGCGTTCGTTCTTAAGTATAGCACACCAGTGTATCTGAGATGATAACCATTTACCATTCCAGCTTGTAAGCCTTGTAGAATGAAAATTTATTGTTTTTCACATTAACTAACTCTACAGTCTTGTAGCAGATTTTCCGTACAGACCGTGGAACTATGGACCTCTGAAGAAACGATTCACTCGGAATGTCAGCCTGTTTCAAGAAATTTTCAGATATCAACCTCGAAGGATACATATATGTACTGACACAATAGATATTTATTATAGAAGATCGTATACCCGAGCACCTCCTAACATAAATTCCAGATATAAAATTAAGGCTGAACTT
>KZ346275.1:13036-24925 GCA_002352805.1 Teladorsagia circumcincta | reverse complement strand
CGCGTTTAGGATCAGAATAGCATATTATTTCATGTAAACGTGTAGGACCAAGCCTTAGAAGGGAGGGAGAGTTCGCGTCCGAGAGCAGCCCCCGTTTTCCTCGGGAATAGGGTCTTCCTCCCCTCTCCTAGGCTTGTCCTGGCTGCTCAATAGGTGAATATTACTTTTAATGGACGTCTATGTCATCTAGCACAAGAAAAATACATTACACAAAATGCCTAAAAAAAAACTAGGATTGAAGCTGATGGCAGTTCGCACTTTGAAGGGCTCCTTGAGCCAAACCGGCAGTGGAGCACACACTGCACCGCAATGCCCGCTCTTATCGGATAAGACCCGAAGAAGTTTAGATGTGTTGAAATCATCGTCTGCGAAACACAAACGATGATTTTAGAACATCTGTAGAAGAAACCAAGCGAGGGAGAATGTTTTGCTTTGAAGGGCCAACCTGAGAAACTCTCAGTGGTCCCGCAACGTCTCCGCAGCTGACCAAGCCACCACCACGGCTCGGAGACAGCGGCCATGACCGGTGCCGCCCATTCTGATGCCGCCTCCGCCCATATGCTGCCGTTAGTCGCCCTTCCTACAAGCTTCTCAAGGTGAGTTTTTGTTCAGTTTCATTTCGAATGTGTTCAACTAAGAATAGTGCTTCTCCCCACCCCATCAGCATCAAATTTTAAGAGCGCCCGTGACACTGTTGCTTTAATTTCTGCGTCGGTGCGACGCTCACCCTTGTGCCCTCTTCAACGTTAATGCTCACTCTGTTGAATCACTTTCCGCTACACACCTGCTGCGAGTGATTAGATAGTCGGTGGGCCCACCGCGCCAACTACGCCGAGAGTGTGACATGCTACATTGCCGAGATCAAGCCTTTCACTACCAATTGCGTGTCAGTCCTCACCCTCAGGAGGTCCGCTCTTCTCCCCAATAGGCGATTTTTCTCTTCTTCGTCGTTCGTTCTTATCGTGGAATCCTCCTTCAAGAGTGCATGACTGTTGCTAACTAGCCGATTGAAACAAATATTCTCTTACTCTTACAAGCGTGAGGAACCGATTAAGCATGAAGGTGAAAAAGTAATCTTCATTATGATTATAGGTACAACAACCCAGCTGAATGTATAAATAAGTCAACCACGATAAATGAATTACATAGTGAGTGCTAAGTTCGGGGTAAACCTCTTTGCTCAAGAGAAAATCGAACCCCAATTTCTGCGTCAGTTGTGCTACCGATGACACCACCGAGGCACGCTTCACCTTAGCCCAGCTCTAATTTCTTCAAAGATCAAGTTCTGCAAAGCCACCACTCTACCACAGCCTAGAAAGCGAGAGGTGCGGATTTGTTTCCTGCCTGGGCCAAGAGTTTCGTTAACCCAGCATCCGATTTATGGCGATTCCGGCTATATCCGGTAATTTCTGCGAAATGGAACCAAATTCGTGAAGAATGACGAGGGAAACATTACCCATAAGTTATATGTTTTGCATTGGTTTTAGGTTAGATTTAAACATTCTGGCGAGCGCTGCGGTATTATGCACCAACCCAATACAACCGTTACTGAAAACTTGCACACGTAAAATTTTTGTCGTGACTCTGCATCATCGCCTACAATTTTTTGAGATTTTTTAGCAAGACAATCACCAGAAATCTTATTACATGATACAAGTTTCCATAAGTTTAGCAGCTCTCCAAACATTCCCCTGTTTTCATCGATTTAGTAGCTCTCCAAACGAATTCTCTAATTCTGAGCATTCCAACTGGTCTTTTCATGTGTTGGCAGTTTGCTTCAGTCACCTCGAAATGACATCTAGGTCACCCGCATTATATCTCAGTGGTTCCATTGCTTTTGTTTGAGGCTCTCACATTGAGAATTGGTATCCTATCTGACAGTTCTGTCTGAGAACAATAGCTGTGGAGAGAAGATTTAGAAGCATCGATAAAATTCATCGGAAAAAAATAATCTTAAGAATATTGGATTATGAAAAAAAGTTTTACCTCGGCGGACTCGAATGTGCATTACTCATATTTGTATCATTTTTTGTGGTTTTTGATTTGTTTTCTTTTTGAGTAATTGCACTTCTTGCTGATTTCTGGCGCAGTTCTCAATGCGAAAGCTGTCATTTCAATGATTGTTAGTTACAAGTAGCTCGCAGATCCGCATACCTGTGACAAATATTCTTGCACTTCCTGAAAAGTTAATTTCATTCCCAATTTTCGATACTTCCCTAGTTGCAACACTGAGTGACTTTTGGTTGCAACTGATTGCTGAATTTCTTAGGAGTGCTCTCGCACCAGGTTTTCTATTCACCTTGTCGCCTTTTCCGCCGCTGCTCAAACAGAGGCTGTTGAAGTTCTTTGCTCGGGCACCCTCTCTTCTCCCCTCACTAGCCGCTCTTATGCAATGCGAAGGCACTCATCGCTGACCACGATAGGCCTCTATCCGGCTTGCTGAGCCGTATCCTTCGATCGCTCATTCTGTCATATTCATGCCTTTCGAGTCCTTTTCCTACATCACTACTAGTGGTAGTATAATTAATGAAAGCAGGCACATCCGTCGGTGGCGCTGAATCAGAACACCTTTGGCTCCGTTTCCGTTTTCTCTCCGCACACCCACATTATTCATAGCACAACGCCTGTGAGAACCGGTCTTATGACACTTTTGACTTGGAAGAGGTCTCTCTCCGCTTGAAGAACTAGTAATACTGAGCTTCGCAAGTAAACTGTACGGTTCCAAACTCCGAGATATGTTTAGTTGTCGCTGAGCCTTCGTTGCAATACTCTCATGTCCTTATCGGAACTAGCCTTACATGAACCACTATGATTTCTCTGATACTGTAACCAAATATTCACCACCGTGAAAAAAAACTTAGTAAAGCGATGATTATAGACTTTTAATTGCTCATTGACGCAGGTTCGATTCCGTCCTGGGACGATCAGTTTGGCACATAACTCATCTTGTGGCAAATTAGTGATGTACAACTATTTTCCTGAGCTTTCACAAGAATGTGTGCGTAAGGCTACTTTCATACTTTGCGCCGATGCGGCCGGTGCGGTCGGTGCCGACAGTCAAAGAGTGTCAATACGTGACCTGGCGCATGACGCGTACTTAGCGCGCAGACTGGCCTCCCGATCGATAATTTAGGTTTCATTACAGTATCCTTTTTAGAGGTTCACCGTGCCGTGTTGCTTTTGCTTGTGCTCTTTTTTGACGAGAATCATTTTCTTCTCGCATGAATGAATGCTTTTCAACTGTCCTAGAATGGCTAGGTTCGTGCAGAGGGCTGTGCTCTGCGAAATGTTTCACAGCAAAAAATAAAATTGCAAAAAAAATACAAATAACTGCAAGAATAGGGATTACTGTAGGCGGCGACAATTGTCGCACAACATCCGTCCACACTTATGGAAGAGACTAGGGTAGTACAATTTTCCAAAATGGATGTGAAGCAGGGTGAATAACGGTCGAGGAATCCCTCGAGCATGGTTCTCTGCTGTGCGAGAGTACAGCCGAGAGTTAATGGACGCGCGGAGGGCACGGACGGCGCGCAGGTAGCGAGAACGAATGTCCGAGCGGGAGTGCGTGAAAGAACGGGCGAAAATCCTCGACGGGCCGTTGCCGTTTCCTCGAGCGATTTTCATCATGGTTGAAGGACATAATCTCAATTATATAGATAGAGTTGAAGATCGAATAACTTAGATTAAAGTATGACTAAAATTGTAGACCGATTGATTATTTAGGTGATAATCAAGTTTAATCCTACTTTTGGTTACATGTTACTTTCCATTCTTACCTTGTTTCCATGTTTCTTTTGTTAGAAACACAAATGGCATCCGGCAGCTCCAAAGACATCAAAAATCAAGCGGGATACCATTTTTTTGAGACCGCACCCACTTGAGACTTTTAGTTGGCAATTATGGCATGCTGAGCTGCGGGCTGCAAAGCTCTTTCTCAACAAATTCATTTTCTGTTGAAATTTTCGACCTTTTTTTTTGTCCCCGTGAGTATTTAGCCTGCATGTAAAATGCACTGATGGTGGTTTTCATGCTGGACACTTACTTGCCTGCACATTCTATCGTCGACGAAAAAAGAGCCAGGTTTCCATGTTTCACAAGCCGCTTTTCATAAGTACATGCAGTGATTCACTGCGTTTTCGACTATATCGTTTGTCACAAAGCTTTGTTGTTCCGCCATTCTCTGTCATAGTTTCCTCAATTGTTCGCAACTCTTGGGCACACAATTGAATTCTTCTCCGCCATTTTCTTCTTTTTAAGGCCCCTTTGTGGTATTCAGCGTTTTTCACCTCCAAAAAGGAGGTACTGAGTAAAACTTAGGGAAAAGGTCAAGTTAGACAGTTTGCAAAAAATAAGCTTCCGTGTACATAAAGGTAAGGTAGATAGTATCTATCAGGCTGAAGTCATACTTTGTGCTGGTGCGAACGGCGCAGACGGGGCCGACGGCGCGGACGGTGCAGACAGTTCGAAGAGCGTCAATACTGGCGCATTACGCGTACTTGGCGCGCAGTCGACACCTTACGATCAATAATTTTAATTTCAATCAATTAATCTATTTTTTGATGTTTTTGTGACATTTTGCTTTAGTTCGCATTTCTCTAGCTCGAAACTTTTCCCCTTCTTTACGATTTTTTGTTGTCACTCCCTAATGAAGTCAGTCGCGGGAGGGGGGAGGGTCGTCAACACTTCCAAACACGTTGAACGAAGCTGGCCGTTCAAGGATAACTGAAAACAATGATTCACACAGAAAAAAATATTACTTGCGAAAAAAAAAAACAGAAAAAAGCAAGACGGCACGCAGAACGCCTGAAAAAACCAGAGTATAACAAAACAGAGGTTATCGATCGAAAGGCGCCGGTTGCGCGCCAATTACGCGTCATGCGCCAAGGCGCCTATTGACGCTCCTCGCACTGTTCGAGCGTCCGCGCCATCGGCACTGTCTGCGCCGTCCGCACAGGTGCAAAGTATGAAAGCAGCTTTATTCCGCTGTCTACTTCTTATACGTTTGCACCGCCTAAACAGAAGGAGGATTTGTTCAAGAAATTTCCGTTTATCCTTTTCCATTTTTCTTAACTATCAGTCTTATTCCACACATCTTTTCAATTTTTCACTGCAAAGCTATACGAATTCGATAATTGAATGCCACGTGGGTGATCAAATGAACCGATCTGATGAAAGTGGTAAAAATACTGCCTAAGCTGATGAACGGATAGCCTCCTTGAAGGCAGGATTAGGATGTCTCCAAAAGGTTTAGAGAATGAGTGAGGTGCTCAATGGTACGCCAGTGGCGAAAAAAGCAGGGAAATCCTGAAATAAACGCAAAAGGGGATCCTTTTTCTGGCGATTGGTTTCCACTCACGAACGGGTAACAGCTCAGAAAGCTGACGTATGAACGAGTTCACCGCATTGCGTCTGGTGGCATGCCAAACCATGCAATAACCGATGCTTCGGTTGTGCCCGTGCTGGCAACGCCGCTCGTTCAAACCACCAACTGGACTTGTGGGCGGATCACTTTTGGGGGCGGAGTGCTTTCAAAGTCCTGCTCAGCAACCAGCGCCCCTTCTGTCGTGGGAACGCCACAACTCGCTTCCTTGACAACCAAGTAACTGCTTCGTGTGGTGAATAAGTTTCTTCGATGCGCTCCCTCGTTATCGTAATCGCTGCCTTTAAGCCGTTATAGGCTAAACATACAATCAAGTGTCCCCATAATTTGACTATAGCCTTATCTTGAAAGCAATTTTTACGATTACTGGAGAAGCTCAAACCCTTGTGGAAAGGTGGTGATTATAAGCATCTTAATTTCTCTATGTGGGTAGTCATATGTCGGTAGGAAGATTGGGTAGTCAAGACATGATCCCGAAATACTTGAAATATTGAATACAGGCAAATCAAAGCGATCTCTGGAAGGAACAACAGCTTAGTCGGATGAAGAGATCAAAGAATTGTTAATCATGGTTAATAACCTCGAAAAGTGAGCATTCCGGCGCCGTTTGGGGGACACTGCTAAGAATTGGTGTGATTTGCATGTTTCAAGGCCCTACGTTCCGCCATTGGTTATTGGAATTTGACCCCATGATTTCATTCATTTCTTCTTTTCATCACACTGATTTTTTGACTAGAATTCTTTGCATAGGTAAAATAAATAACTAAGGTGTTACAATAAATATGTTATGCTGTAAAAGTCGGTGCTGTGACAAAAAAGCATCGCCCACTGAACACATTGTTCAAGAATCCTAAATCCAGCATTATACAGGTCAGGCTACTCAGTCCATCCATTCTCTGAGGATGCTTAGCTGTTGAAGTGCTCCTCCTGAGACGAAAACTTGGTATTGTAAATCAGCTTCCTCCCGCATTACCAAATTGTTAAAGCAACAGTCTCAGCAAGGTGGGCGTGTCCGGCATCGGCGCTGTCCCCTCGGCCAGTTCCGAACCCGCACACTTCGAAGCCGTTCAGCTTCTTTCCTGGGGACTTCCCAATTTAAGTTTTGTTCAGTAGCACTTCTTGACTAGGGGCTAAACATCTTCGAACTGTGCATGGTCGGAATCGGCCGAGGGGATCGCAGCCGATGCCGACCACGCCCATCTTGCTGAGACTGTTGCTTTAAATATAATTCTCGGCCATAAAAAACGACGTGGAGCCGTGAGGCGGAAGTGCTGTATTAATGTGTGGAGCTGCTCATCATGCGCACGGTTCGGGAGTCGTACGTGGTTGGGCCAAATAGGCCTTCTACCAGCCTTCGGTTTCAATTAGTTGGAAACGCACTTGTCCAGTAGGACAGAAGCACTAGCTTGTAAATTGGCCGGCCCCGGTAAATCATGGTACAGGTCAGTTCGTATTCAATTTGCCACCACGGTTTTGAATATAAGTCGAATACGTGGGTGATGCCTAATTTGAGAAGGGACTGATTCTGAGCCGGATAGACGCCATGATTGACTCTCGATGAACGTCGGCATACTAGTAGTTGAATGGTGTAGCTTTGTTGAACTCCACATTAGGTTGGTACTGACAATGTATTGGATAACGTTTCAGCGAGTTCGCCTTCTTCGGAGCTTAAAAGGAGGGGAGTCGAAAACTTTATCCCTCCATCCTGCTTAGCTCTCCATTCTACGTATTTATACAGGGGGGGGGGGCAATAAAAAAGACATTTTGTCTCCCTACATAAATGGGTTTATTCAACTTTGCTCAATTCGAACCGAATAATCCCAACTTGGAATTGAAGAGCACATTTCATTCTTTGAGAAAATCTTCATACTGGCCAACTACGTGGACGGCATCAGGAAAAATTGCCCCGGAAACATGGTGCAGTGGTCGAGCTCAATGGGGTCCTCAAAGGATCGTGTATCGTGTTACGGCGGGTTCCGAGGGGTTTGCATAGTTAAAGCTAATGTCCCTAGAAAAGTATCCACATTGAGTCGATCCAAGGAATGATGTAAGAGCTTCAGGCTGAGGCAGTTACTGTACGCCTCTTTGAGCTCGACGACGCTGACCGATGACGTCATATTCTGAAGACCGTGAGGGTAGTGAGGGAGGTCCTTCGTCTACCTATAGAGGAAGATTTAGGGAATATCATGGTGAGAAAGTTCCGTCAACGACGGCAATCTCTGCAAGAAAGAAGGGCCGAAGTCCAACATGGGCAAAATGTCTTTTTTTGCCCCCTTCCCCATATATCAAAAGAAAATATCACATGTGGTCAACGCTCTCTGTTCGTCACCGATTTCGAATCCAGTCCTAGTCTTGCGAATTCTGCAAACTCTCATGATTTTTATTCCGATCTTAGCAATGTGGTTTTTGTAAATGTCGGCGACGTGAATCTCTCTCATCACATCCGTTATTCGTTCGGCGTTTCCGTTCTTCGTTATTACCCACCATTTCTCATTTCGTTCTTCAAAACGATCTTATTTCACAATGATTCTATGGGTGACTACTGCGTTAGTGGTGGCGACGATATCTGGATGGTCTTGAACTGGTTCGGTCAAATTCCGAGAAATAAATCTTTTCAACGCCGCTTTAAGTTACCTTCTTAACAACTTATCTCCGGCTTCTTCAACGTTTTGCTCTCAAAATGCCCTTCAAACTGTGATTGGTGCTAGTATTCATTGTATTAACACTACATAAAAAGCCGTATAGTAGTAATGATGCTGGAAGAGAAGTGCTCTGCTACGTTGTCCACAACAAGCCACCCATCGAAACCTTCCCCCTGCTTGATGGTGTTGGTGGTTCATGGAAACTGTGAGGAATTCCCACTATTCCAAAAGGATGGCCAAAAATCTGGTGAAGCAACAGTCCCAGCAACAGTTCATACCTTCGATACTAATGGTATGAAGATGGTGCGCGAGCCTCAGTCAAGAAGATAGGAAGTGTCACTGAACAAAAACTTACCTTGGAAAGCCGTTTTGAGGACATGAACGCCTTGGAGCCGCTCATCTCTGATTCCGCCCACTTGCTAGCCACACAAATTGCAGGCTTTGCTGCGTGATTCTTCCGCGATTGCCTGTAAATTGTTTTGCCTTTCAAGGAATGCCGCCTGCCTTTTTAATCGTTTAATCATTGTATTTGTTGGTTTGTATTGAGGCATACATTGGTTTATGCGATTGCAGCCGCATTTCTTGTTGGCACTAGCCGGCAGAGCAACCTAGCTCGGACAGCTCGTCCGACACGCCCCTTTTCCATTTTGAGGGGAAGGGGGGTCCCTGTTTAAAGGCTTCATCAACGGTTTTCTTCGCTTTTTTCCCATAGCAGTCAACATCGCCGTTTTCACCCGCGAATTTGATCTGGAATTCATGCCTTAATCATTGTTTACCAACCAAACCTCTTTTTGAAATACGCCACACACTCTACTACTCCTATTCGGAATCGTAGCGGTGTTTGAATGCGAATCGCTCATTCAAATACGGCAATTAGCGACCAATTGCAAGCCAATTTATTTTGCTCTCAGGTAGTCTGTATTCAACTGACCAACCCCGGTTGGTAAAAGGCATAGTTGGCCTGGACGAGACCTGATGTAGAATTTTCACCTGATTGTCATACTGAGCAATTGTAGCTCAAATTCAACATTTTCTATATTATATTGCTTTTCACATACTTCCTACTGTATCACCGTTTCCCATTTTTTTTATGACAACTCGTCGCCTTCTTTTGTACAATAGTAATATAAATAAATGAATAAATAAATCTGCTTAGTACGCGTATGAGTTGCGCCACTTGCCACTTCATTGCGCTGTTTATGCAGTATCTTGAACAGCTTTTGACCACTCTGATTTCGGCTGTGCCCATGTTAAGTGTTGGAATTCAGAGGGCGGTACTTTCAGCCATCCCGTAGCTTTATGCACATTCACAACTTCTGAACCGATGCTGTAGTATATACCGTATTCAAAATCGCATCGCCTGATCCTTGTACTCCGTGCTACTTCTGAATTTACATGGTTTCCAATAGACAACCTCACGATCAAGCTGGCATGGCCATTTCGCTCGAATATGAATGCAGTTGTCCGCAATGAACGATAGTGAAAAAAGAGCAAAAGGAGCTGCCGGTATCCCTGAAAACAGAAGCATACTCTCTTCGGCTTCATCCGTGAAGGGCTCTAACAGGCAGGCAGCGATAAGAGATTACTGGCGCTCCAGGGATGGAAAAGAAGCAGTAGCTAGAGAACACGATACGAGAGAAGACTCATTCGACCCATGACGACAACTCTGCAGAAAAGCGTGTGGTGCGCGGAACCCCTACAGAATCAACGCCTTTCCGTGGTGGCTTTGTGCCCCCAAAGTCTTTACGACCGTATGCTTACTGATTCCCAAGGGCCGTCTTCGAGCCTTTTGGCTTCAAAAGTCAATTTTATAAGCTGTAACGATGCTGCAGACTTTAAAAACTGGACATTTATCAGATCTATTCTATCAATGGTTTCTTTCCTCATACTTCTCAAACAACTTTCCTGCGAGCACTCTTTCGAGGCATTCCGGCGGATCATTTTCTTTCCTGTCAAGCGGCGTTTTCAGAAATGGGTCTCCGTTGGACGCTTCGCCTACGTTGCTTTGTGGGTGTTCTTAATTCGAATGGGTGCCTGATTATCGGTGATACCGTGAATGTTTATTTCAGCCCTGGGAGAATCCTGCTTACAATCCTGAGAACACATCAAGAATTTTCGCAGTATTCTTGAATCCCAACTCACTTCCGTGAAGCCTCGAAGAAAGACTGCCTGTGAAACCTTTTCTCGATCATCATGTTTTGAGTCTTTTGAATTCACCTGACATGACATTTCTCTTCAGAGAGACGCCTTTGTCTGTCTTCTATGATTCGTAGCGAATCAGTCTTAGTGCTTGACATCGGTTTTCTCAGTTTCGACTATTCAGCCGATGATGACCTTTGTTTCTGGTTTACATTTTGGAGTTACTAAGAAGTATGTGTCGTTTTGCCTATCTAATATCTTCAAATAAGTGCTGCATATATGTATATACCATCACTGACTATAAGTCCCTAGTTCCCGTGCGTTAGGCCCTCCTTTGATAGCTGAGTTCACAAAAAAAACTCATAAAGTGTACTCTAGAGGCAACTCGTCACATCAGAGGCGGATTTCAAGGAGGGAAGGCAGCCCATTAGAAATGAAAGCAGAGGTGGTCACTGGTGCGGGATAAAAAAACCATGAGGAAATGCACAGAATCCGAGAAATGTCACTGCCCCGCTCAATGATAACGCTTTCTCTTTGTCGAATAGCTAGAGTCAGACTGCGAGGGAGTGGGCGTGCAGCGGTGCTAGCGGCGCGAGTACGCCCCTGCTCGGCCACTGGAAGCATACTCTTCGCTGTGAAATGCGCAGAGATGCTGTTCAAGGTCGGTAAAGCAGCAATACATTCAAAAGAATCAACTGATAATAGATCTGAATGAATGTTCACTTCTGCAGGTCTACTGCGCTGTTGTAAAAATGACTGTTGAAGCCAAAAGGCTCAAGAAAATGACCTTCGAGGGGTATTGTTCAAAGTTGCATCAGCTCTTGTTCCTGTATGGCTTCATTGAAGGCGTAGCTCTGGAAGGTGAGTGGAGTGAAGCTTTAGCGCGATGAAGTTTGAATCACACGGTCGGAAAGAATTCGTCGCACAAGATTGCCAAGCAAGGCGTTAGGCTCTACTTGGGATCCAATACAGCATCCAAGGTTTCGCCCGAGGATTGCCGTCATATGTCGAATGCGTCCTAGCTTGTATCCTTGCTCTCTCGTTACAGCCTCTTTTCCCTGTCCGTGGCACCAGTCATCTCTTTGTTGGCTGTCTGCTCTTGGGGCCTTCACAGCTTAAGCTAGAGAAAGAAGCCTCTCTTTTTTCTTCACTGTCGATTCATTCTGCACATCCCCATTAATATTCGAACAAAATGGTCATGCCAGCTTGATCCTTAGTTATGCCTATTGGAAAGCATGTTTGAATTCAGAAGCAGTGCGCAGTGTTGGTAACAGCGACGGAAAACCTACCTAGGGGATAGGCAGGTGGAGCCTACAAGGGTACTGACCGCCACACAATTGGCATCGAAGCCGTCCTCGCGCCACTATCGCGGCGGCAGGCCCAACCTCACCTGAGCCTCTGGCCGTACAGAGGAAGGGCGTTGGCGTTCTAGAGGCACCGATGAGAGTCGCATCAACGCGGAAATCACCGAACAAAGAAGTTGCCCCTGTTCCCTGGTTTAGGCCGTTTTTCGAGGAATTTTTCTTCGTATCTGCATCATTGACCACCTCTACCTTGATTTTTAATGGGCTAAGTTTTTGTCCACGAATAAAGCTCCGACTTGGCGATCAAGTGCAGTATTCCTAGACCTGAAACCAGATCGCCCCCCTCGGCTCTACCGTTCGTAGAAAGGTTAGTCTCCTGGCCGACACTCGACTTTAATACGTATTACCGATTCCTCCCTCC
>KZ346274.1:10384-40252 GCA_002352805.1 Teladorsagia circumcincta | reverse complement strand
AACATATTTGGCGGGGGTCCAAAGGTGATAACAGCTGATAAGATTCGATAAGGGGGGTTAGAAGGCAAGGAACACGAAATTCATAGCGCACGTCGCAGCAGTCACCAGGAGTTGATTCCAGGATATGTTATAGGGGGCGGAACGGGAACATATTTGGCGGGGGTCCAAAGGTGATAACAGCTGATAAGATTCGATAAGGGGGGTTAGAAGGCAAGGAACACGAAATTCATAGCGCACGTCGCAGCAGTCACCAGGAGTTGATTCCAGGATATGTTATAGGGGGCGGAACGGGAACATATTTAGCGGGGGTCCAACGGTGATAACAGCTGATAAGATTCGATAAGGGGCGTTAAAAGGCAAGGAACACGAAATTCATAGCGCACGTCGCAGCAGTCACCAGGAGTTGATTCCAGGATATGTTACAGGGGGCGGGACGGGAACATATTTTGCGAGGGTCCAAAGGTGATAACAGCTGATAAGATTCGATAAGGGGCGTTAAAAGGCAAGGAACACGAAATTCATAGCGCACGTCGCAGCAGTCACCAGGAGTTGATTCCAGGATATGTTATAGGGGGCGGGACGGGAACATATTTGCGAGGGTCCAAAGGTGATAACAGCTGATAAGATTCGATAAGGGGCGCTGGAACACAAATTCCACAAAATTCACTGCGGGTGTCCCAGAAGCACTGAGGCGTTGGTTCCGACAAGTGATGTAGAGGGTGGGAGGGAAACATATTTGGTGGGGGTCCAAAAGTGGTGACAGCCGATAAGGGCTGATAAGAGGCGCTGAAACGCAAATTTCACAAAATTCGCAGCGGGTGTCCCAGCGGCAATGAAGCGTTGGTATCGTAAGGTGATGTAGAGGATGGGACGGGAACATGTTTGGTGAGGGACAAAAAGCGATAACAACTGATAGGAGCTGGGAGCAAATAACGGTATGCGTAAAAACGTAGAGGTCACTCAAAAGCAGATTCTAGATAAGAAACGCGTTTTATTCCAATCATTTCAACTTCATTTTATTTGCGCTTTCTGCGCCATTCTACCGCTACGCTAACTAGAGTTCCTAGGAATGTGGAATGGTTGGTAATGGAATGCTGTTATGAATACTGGGATTTCTATTTCAACATCGTCAATCAGTTAGTACTCGACCGTTAAATTATCCTGACCTTTGATTCATGATGGTTGTTTATCAACACCCGTTCAGCACCGCACTCCACCGCACGTATCACACGTGAACTTCAGCAAAACAAGGCAGTCTAGCGAAGGTTAGCTAGCACATTACACGAAGCAACAAAATATTGGATTTTTTAAACAGTGAGACCCAACGCTCCACAGGTTACCTACTTCAACTAAAACCTACCGTGTCATGCGTGCGATAGCATGCGGAGCTAAACTGGTACATACATACATACATACAGACACACCAAGTTAGCGATTTATAAAATAGAAGGATTATGCCAGTTTTGCGCCTACTATTTTCCCTGCTCGATCTATCAGCTCTGTGACTGGTCGTTGCGCCCGGATGGCCACGACAACATATTGATCAGGCCCACCGTATTGCCCCAGGATACGCCATACATTCGACAGCCACGCAAAACTGGGAGAAGGCTCAAATATGTCTATGATCCGAATGCAATACCAATTACCACAATTGATCTTCGCGCAATTGTAAAACATTGATCATACTTGAACTTATTGCCTGGAATGCACCATATATTCAGCATCCTTTGAAATTGCTTTATGATTGCATGTGCATCTTTGTCGAATGATTTTCATCAAAACCGATTCTCGCGATGAGAGGAAATCACTGGTCACACCTAGCGTATTGCCTCGGGATACGCCATGTGAACAAAACCTTCTTGAAAGTGCACCCAGATTGTACGTTCGAGATTTATATCCTTATTGTTACAGATTAGTGAATTTTCTTTTCCACGACTTGTGCTGAGGTAAGGCGCGTCCCCAACCGGTCAGAGGCGTTAAGCGCCAGCCTCAGCAGTCACTGGAGGTGCTTTTCACACCTTGACAGTAGCCTATAGGCAACTGTTTCACAGTCCGTCTGTAATGGCTGTACTCGAAATAGGAGATGGTAGGAGAGTTTATAGAACAGTGCATTTATATTTCAACCAGTTTACTCCAACGATTTGACCTGGGTCAGTTCGATGGACAGATTGAAGACGTTTTTCCTCCTTCCTCATAGCATCCATGCGTCAGAGCACGATACCTTCAGAGTCCTCATACTCTCTTGACACAACAGTAGTTGAGCGTCTGTGATAAGGTAACTTCGTTTATTTAGTACAAATCTGTATAGTAAGGGCGACGTTTCACCACGTGCATCACTTTTGCACTTTATTTCTCCAGGCTCAAGCGTGGCGAGCTACTCCCATATTGTGCGATTCCTAGGTGCATTCTTTCTTAATGCAGCCGCCATACTGTTGGTTAACCCTTACGTGTCTCATCCATGTTTAAAGACATAAAGTGCCAACAGTCGAAAATAACTATTTGCTGTAGCTTGAAAGTTTTCGAAACTATTCCAAGTTTTCGTATATATGTGGAAGAGCTGAGTTTCCTCTACAAAATGACACAAAAATTGTATGAATGGTTGGCGAAACGGCGGATACTTTTTGACCGACCTAATGATAGAAATGTCTCAACGCTGCTGGACTGCGCGCTATTAATTTTGTGACCCTTGTGTTCTACCATCCCTTACCGAATCTTATCAGATGTTATCACCTTCGGTCCCCTGCCGAATATGTCTCCGTCCCGCCTCCTACATCATATCCCAGGATCGACTCCTTTTGACTACTGGGACACGCGCCTTGAATTTTGTGACGCACGGATGTGGCGCTTTATATGATACCAGTTTAGCTTAGCACATTACCGCGTGCATGGCACGGTAGGCTCCGGTGCGAATGGACAGCCTGTGGAGCGTTGGGTTCCGCCGCTGAAGAACCCAACAGTCAGTCCTTTGTGAAACGCATTAGCATACGATCGATTGATTGCCTTAATTTGCTGAAGTACACCTACTGATATGCGCGTGGAGTGCGGAGTTAAATGGTGTTTGTAAACAACCAGCATAATTTAGCGGTCGAATAAAAATTGATGTAGTGATGTTGAAATAGAAATACCCAGTGATCACAATATCATTTCTTCTAACAACCGCAGAACATTCTTAGGTCCGCGGAGAGTAGCGGTCGTGGTGATGACAACGCATAAAATTGAGTTGATATGATTGAAATGAGGCGCTTCCCTTATCTGGAATCTGGTTTTGTGTGCCTGTACATTCTTACGCATGCCGTTATTATCAGCCCTTATCATTTGTTATCACCTTCCGTCCCTCAACGAACATGTTCCAGTCCCATCCTCCGCATCGACTCATGGAGCCAACACTTCACTGCTGCTGCGACACCCGCTGTGAATTTTGTGAAATTTGGGTTCCAGTGCCCCTTATCGGACGCTTTTATCACCTTTAATCCCCAGCCAAATGTGTTCCCGTGTCATCCTCCACAACACTCATTGGAGCCAACGCTTCACTGCTGCTGGGACACCCGCTGTGAACTTTGTAAAGTTTGCGGTTCAGCGCCACTTACCAGCCCTTATTAGCTGTTATCAACCTCGGTCCCCGCCAAATGTGTTCCCGTCCCGCCTCCTATATCATATCCTGGAATCAACTCTAGGTGACTGCTGGGACGTGCGCTATGATTTTCGTGACACACACACAGACACACAGACACACGGACACAGCGCTTCATATATAGTAGGGCCAGTACGGGTTGCACCACTCACCCGAGATCCCGCTGGAAAGAAAATTATTGGTGGCTTTATAAGAAAGCTATCACCCGAAATAAAAAGTAAGGACGAGTGTGCTCAAGTGCGCTATCGAGACATTGGAGTACCATCACACAGAAAACAAAGAAAAAAACGAATCGAAGTTCAGGCCCATCCATTAGGTAGCATCCCTACAGAATTGCAAATGCGTTGACGGGAAAAAGAAATTTGTTTGTCAGAATCCTCTTGCCACGGGGTCTTCGTATTTTCGGGGCACGAGGCAATTTTTTTCTTTGCTTATAAAACATTTTGCTGCTTATGTTGCTTTGTTAAATACAGTATACCATGCAAATAATGCAATAATTCTGAGCATGCTGAGTTTAGTCATAGGTAGTTGTGGTAATGAAACCTCTGTTCTCAGTGGAAACAGCTGTTTTAAGGATACTTTCGTACTAGTTATGGAGTGTTCATAGTTGGCGATTGGGCGATCAGGCCATCCGTCTACAAGGAAAAGATACGAATCGATTAGGCGATTATGCGGTGAAGACTACATACGTATTGATTACATTGCTCCGCCCATAGGACGCTGTAGGCGAATAGGCGAGTAGGCGATTAGGCGAGTGGGGAATTGAGCTGTTAATCATCATCTAAGATTGTTAGGTGGTAGGTGTTCTTCGGTGATTCTTTTTCTTAGAACCTTTACCCTTACTTCAATTTGTTTTATGATCATAATCAAAGTATTTGTATATCGTAAGGATTGCTCCTGCTAATGGTACGAAACATTTTGAAGAAGCTACACGAATACGAAGTGCAAGATTTACTTTTATTGTGAATGCCAATAACCGTAACAAGGATAAGTAAAACACAAATTCATACACAGTAAAAGGACGTTGCTATAAATAATGAAAGCTCCTCATATACCGTAGTCTCCACAATCAAAACCACGTGAGTAGGTACAGGAATAGGCAAAACACCAGAAAACACGTTCATTTGATTATTTAACCAAGTCACGTATACATTACTATACAAGCTACAGTTGATAATCAGAAGTATATCCTGCGCAATTTATTGCCTACTCGCCTACTGGCCTACTGGCCTATCGCCTACTCGCCTACTCGCTTAATCGCCTACTCGTCTACTCGCCTAATTGGTAGGTATCATCATCTCATCGCCTACTCGCCTACTCGCCTGATCGACTAATCGATTTGTATACTTTTCATTTTGAATTATCGTCTACTCACCTAATCGCCTGATCGCACGTACGATCGCCAGCTATGAACACTCCATATGATATAGAGAGCTTGACTCAATCTTCGGCCGATCAAGCTTCCGGGTTTTGAAGCGAGCGAGCGAACTTTGAATAATGTGTTGTTATCCAGGACGTACTCAAGCATGACAAACAGCCCTTCATTCTGGAGTGCTTCTCAGTTCTCACTTTTTCATCGACGAGCGGTATATTCGTATATCTCAAACAGTATTCAAACATGAGGTAATGTTTTCATTGTTGCCTACACTAAAAAGACAGCATCCTGTGCTCCCAACGGCTCCGAGAGCGCTTCAAAGGAAAGTGAATTGGATTGCGGTAATTGTGGAGTTAAGGCCCACAACACTTACCCAGAGCGGGTGTTCTTTCGAGCGAGGTCAATGACTAGAGAAAGCATACTGCGCAATCCATGTGTTAAACTTTTTTATTTAACACCTAACATGCAATGCATGCTTTCACGACAGACACGTTAAACAAATCAATAAACACCACCAGCGGTGTGTTTTCACACTTTTAAAGGCACACCCCAGGGAGAAGTCGTGGGGACGCTCCGCTTCGGTCTGCAGGATACACCCCCTAGGCACAACCACAGATGTGCCATTCATTTTGACAGAGATCACTTGAAGAGAGCGCTAGAGCCTTGCAAATCAAGCTGCTGAAGCCGCAGAGTTTTTTGTCTTATCAGGCTGTTGTCTAACACACTCTCATCTGTAGCGCTATCTCACCTTATACTCTCATCCCCAGCTTAGTATCTCATTGCCTTAGCATAGCTGATTACAGGGATTGGCGAGCCTTTGACCTGGGCGGCCTAAACGGTTTTTTTTGCTTCCTCCTTCATGCCGACCCTTTGTGCACCAATACATTCGTCGCTGTGCGCAAGGACCGCACCAGTTTGATCCCATGCCTTTAAATGATATTTGAATTCCTTAGCATCATTTTTCATTCAGTTCCTGCGCTTATTTCGTTTGGGGGGGGGGAGTCGAAGTGACCATTCACACAACTTGGGAGTGAGCCTTGAGGGAGGAGCGAGGGGGAGAGATCCGAGTAAGGTGAGCACCTTCGTTTTCGTTGGTTTTATCTCCTCTCCTAGGCTTATGCCTGTTGTCACCGAACAGCGGTCTTCAAATGCCCTGTTTTGAATTCCCTGAAGCCCCGTTCATAGTTCGAGATGAGGCGGCTTGGACCACAAGGCGATGGCGCGATGAAGCGATTCGTAGCACTTTCGTAGAGGGGATCCACGCGCCGCGACGCATCAGGATGGTGAAAATTCCAAATTATGGATGTCTAAAGCATTTACGTTGAAAAACAATGTGAACTGGGAAAACTTATGGAAGCAGAACACTGACGGCTTTCCGCCAATAAAGAGATTTTGGAAAGCAGAAACGAAGATTCGTGTTCGCAATCGAGACATTGCGGTATCATCAAGATAGTCAACCGAAGCATCCCTACCGATAATCCGTATCGAATCCTTCCACTCTCGTCGCCTCAGCGCCCAACGCATCCTCGCCTTGCGCGATCGCTGGATTGCAGGCGCTGTCTCGAATGTGAAGCTATAGGGCGACGCCCGTCCAATCGATGTGCAGTCACTTCGTTTGATAGGATCGCTTTGTGCCTTATAACCGAAATCTCGAACTATGAACGAGGCCTAAGGAAATGAGAGCCCAGTTCTGCGCTAGAGTCCTCCCTCACCCGAGACCACTTACTGAAAGTGTGGGTCAATTTGATCCAAACTGTGAGTCGTTCGCACCGTGCAGCGAGTAGCGTTAACATTGAAAAGAAACCCAACGAAGTGGGCTAGAACCGAAGACAAATGTGCCATGGCGTGCTTGCTGTATTACTGCACGATCTGACTTCGCTCGTGAAAGAGTGAGTCCTGCTCTACCGGTTCGGCACCGAAAGCCTTAATTTTGCTGAACATGCAGTGCTGGAGCATGTATCTTGCCGTACGCTAGAGAGAACGGTCATGAAGAAGGGTGTAGAGGTAGGGGAGCAGAGCTAGATCGAAAGTCAGGACCAGTGATGAGATTTCCTTTCTTCTACCAGCATTAGGAGATACCATCACAGGAAACATAGAGCAGAACCGGGGGGAGGGATTGTGCTGAGAAAATGAAATTGCGAACAGGTTCACTCGCATGGGGAGAGTTTTCACCAAAGAATGCTTTGAAGTTCAATGGAAGTTCGAAAAACCGCCTGTGCATTTCGATAGAGTGTAGAACGTTGATTACAAATAGGAATGCCAAAATTCTCATGTGAATTTCCAAGAAGGTTGTGAGGCTCCAGGGTTGGTAGAATAAAGTCTTCGAATCGCGTCATCTTTTGCGAACTCACAGTGGCAATAACGAAGTAGAGGTAGTAAGGGTCTCGCTCAGCAGGCAGTAGGGTGTTAATTCATTCTAATCTCTGCAGGCTATGCTTTGAATATCCGCGGATCTCTTTCACTGATCCTTGTCAGGTCCTTTCTCACTGAAAGATATCCAGCCGGTTAGTAGTGAGGCTACGCGCGACCCCTCGTGGCGCATAGTGGGGGGGGGCGGGGTAAATCGTGGACCGGAAGCCACCATCATTCTTGCCGTGGGATGTGGGTCGATTTGCCGTGGGATGTGGGTCGATTTAGGGGATGGACTCTTCATATCTGCAGTGCTGTGTTGATTCATACCAGCTGGCTCCACTCAGGCGTATCCATGCATGATTGCGTGTGTGTGGTTGGTATCTGGCACAGTCAAAAGCTTGCATTCAAGTGATCAAAATTCGTCTGTCTCCGAGAACTGTCGAGCTGAAACGCCAACCTGAGCCACACGAGCTGCAAGCAATGTCCAACTCACGTCTGAGCTTGCGAAGCTATGCAGAGGCGGTGAAAGAAGATCTCAAGAGGCGAAGAGTAGCAGTACCTGAAGCAGTAGAGGCTGGAAGGAGCATCCGCAATACGCGTCGAAGCTTTGTTAGCTACAAGCACCCTGCATTCCACAGGGGCAATGGAGATACCCGTTCACGACTTCTATTAGGATCTCTTCAATAGCTACGTCCATTTGTCTACTTATTAACTGAAACAGGGTGGAGAGCCGTTTCCTCAGTTCCCTCTTCCAGATCCGAGATGCTATCAAGTCAGTGAAGAATCTTACGGCACCCGCTCTTGACAGGGTTGAACCAGAACATCTGAAGAATACACCAGAAAAACCAGTAGGACTGCACTGGTGTGCAAAAAGGGAGACTTGGACGAGACTGGTATTTATCGCTTAATCTGTCTGCTGTCTGTAATTCACAAACTGTTCACTCGAGTCATCCTCAACAGATTTGGCAGAAAACTGGATGAAGGACAGCGTGCGAGCAAGCAGGGTTTCGAAGATGGTTCAGCGCGATCAATCATATCCACACGGCTACGAGACTCATTAAAGTATCGCAAGAGTACAAGATGCCGCTTCGCCTTACTTCATCATCTTGAAGGAGGCGTCCGATTCTGTGGAGAAGGAAGTGGTCACCAAAGAGCCTCGAACAACTAGGGTATTCCTACTCAGTACACAAGGATTCTTTGTGAGCTCTACAGGAAAATTTACGACCAGAAACACGCCACTCTACAAGGAGGTCACTATCGACGTCAAGAGAGGAATTAGGCAGAGCGACACCATCTTTACCATATTCTTGGGCGCCGCTCTCGAGAATGTCATGCGTCAACCAGAATGAGAAGATAAGTGAAAAGCGACAGCTGGCAACTAAACCAATTTCAGTTTGCTGACAATATCGTTCTCATGACGCCGAATATTGAGCAAGCAGAGCCAGTGCTAACTGCTTTCTACTGCGCCTGTTGTAGGATCGGTCTACAGCTGAACCTAACGAAGACCATGTTCATAAAAACGGACTGATTTCTGTTGCCCCATTCACGCTCAGCGAGACATCTCAGGACGAGAAGGTCGACGTTATCGAACGCGCTATCGACTGGACGCTGTTGGAGTCACTAAGCCAGTGCAGAGGGGAATCTGGTTTTCAAACTACGTCAACGGCTGAAGATCGTGACGCTGGCATCTTCACTAAGGAATCGAAGATCATCCAGGCCGAATAACCATGCGATTTTTCGATTACAGTCGGACCAGAGCGGTTACAGGCTGGATCTTTTCGGGTCGTCAAGCAAACTCCTGAACAACTGCCTGCCAGATGATTCGACTCCCTCACGACGTAAAAGGCTCTGTGTCTTTCGAGCGAGAAGAATCCACTGGACCACTCTTGTACGTGACAGGGGCGAATGGAGACGTGTCTGGCGCCCACTCAAGCAATTTGGTGATCATGGGCGACATTCAATACATGTGTGCTTTACATACAGAGGATGGTTTTACCATGAAAGTGAACATGCGTTGTCATACGCTATGTCGTTTTCGTGACAGTAACCACCAATATCTCAGTACATGGTTACCGACAACACATTAGAGACGAAAAAAGAAAGCCCTCACCCGGACCAACACTTGAAGGAACCCATTATAATGGACTAGCGCCAGAAGATTTACCAGAGGATGCTTTGAACTTCCCATCGAGCTTTGGAAGCACACCCAGACAGTTTGATAGAGTCTTGAACGCTAATTACAAATATGGGCAATCAAGCCGCTACGTGAACTTTCTGAAAAACTTATGAGCCCTCGATTTGGCAATTTAAACTTGATGAGGCGAGCTAATTTGGTGGAATCGCTGTCGCCGTGGCTGTGCGTTAGAAGTGAATCTCATATTCGTAATCACGACACCCAAGTACCCCTATACACAACACCCACACCCTACAACTACGCCACGGCGAACTTGGCTAGGCACCTGTTAGCTTGTCTCACTACCGCTCTCTTGCCAATTTTGAAGGCTCATAACTCTCTCATAAATTTCAGGTAGCAGTTCTAGTGAATATATTTGTAATCGTCAGTGGAAACCTATCGACACATCTGGATCTCCTTCCAAAGTCCCATGGGAAGTTCGAAGCATTCCCTGGTTAGACAATGACGAGGTCTTGAGGAAGTCTGGGGAAGAATCTTGTCCCAGTGGTTAGGGTTTGCCGGGGCGAGTTAGTGGACCCCGAAGGATTCCACATTGACCCCTCGGAAACAAAAGTATATCCGAAATCCCTCATCCAGACATGCCTTTGATTTTGCTTGCCGAGCTCTCCAAGTTTTCCACGAAGGTTTGCAAGATGGCTCACACATTGCCGATCACTCTTCTGAACATGGGGCGGGATCGATGTTTCTGAAACCATGAGGGGTAATTAAGTGTCCTGATCAAGAGATGAGATCCGGGCCCTGAGAGCATCTAATGCCAATTCGACGTCAGAAGTTTTACGAATTGGAGAGAATTTTGTGTGCAGGGGTTAATGGTTTATGAATCTCGGAAAGGACATACGTTTGGCACCGTATGTTCACCTTCCACAAAAACCCTACGTAGTACATATATAAATGCAGCTTGCGATACGCGAACCGATGGGAAGCAAACTCACATTCTTCTGTCCTGAGAGTACACCATGACGCCATGGCGACTATTATTCTGAAGAGGTGCTCTTACCTTAAACCTTATTCTGCAATTTTAAAGGCTCAGAACTCTCTTAGATGTCACATAAGAGTTTTTGTCTTCATATTTGTAAGCAACGTTCTACGCTCTGTCGACGTACCAAGGTTTTCCTTCGCAATTCCGAGTGAAAGTCGAAGCATTTCCTTGTTCGCGCAAACGTCACCTTCTAAACATATCGCTTCCTCAGAGAGCAGCTTTGCTTGCGTTCCCGAAATCTCAGTACTAATGTTCATTTTAACGTTTCAGTGAATCGAGAATTTCCCATCAAGCGGCCAATATAATTAAGAACATGCCTAGTCGTATCAGTCACATAACAGTGTTCATATCGGTGAGCGTACTGCAGTTATCAAAAAATGGATGACGAAAATCATGAATGATTACAAACAGTAAAGTTTGATTGGGAAGCTCCAAGCTTGAAACTCCAGGTAACCCTCATTATCGTTCTCATTATGGTTATTGCTCACATAACACGACTCATTGTGGGAATGAGAAGCAAGATGCATTCGAAGGTATATCCATTTGAACACTGCGCGACGAATTTACCACGGTCAAAAGAGGATTTAGCGTGAGACGGCACCATCTGCAATTGTAATTCAACCAAAAAGAAGATATTCAGAAAAGAAGAAGAAAAAGAGGACATCGCTTGCATGGTACGGTCTTATAAGCGATTTGATTGCAGCCTCCTTCTGAGACTTATGGTTAGCATATGGCAGCATTTTGAATCTGTTACACGAGAGGAGTTGGTTTAGCACAGCACATTAGCGATGAATTCGTTGAAACATAGTTGATAGTTGGTGAATGATTCATGCATAATAAATGCGAGAAGGGCATAAAAATCATGACAAGATTACAGATCAAAAACGCAGTTGCGCAAATATGGTGGGGTTCTTGTGAGGACTATCAGGTTTGCTGTAAAAATTTACACTAAAGGTCCTATGGTTAAATATTTCATTATCTTTTTTTGTGAATGGCTTCTCAAACCCGCGGGATTGAAAGCCCCCGGCGCTGTCATCCCAATACTTTCCGAGACATGTTCTATTGGAAGGATATGCTGTCAGATAGCGCTCTTCGATTTCACTCATCCAACCTGAACAAGAAGTGCCTAATGGTCGTCATTGTAGATGTTGAACGTAAGTTATTGAAGGATGTAATGAGGATGAAGCGGCTGCTCAGTGGAGAAATATTCAAGCCACTGGCACCTGTAGCCATGCGGTCAAGGAAGCGAGCAATATTCGGCGGGTCCACGACAAAAGGTGGGGTGTCCGTAGCGTACCATACCTCTAAATTTGAAACCGAGACTCCTGAAAACGCTCCATCTCCTAATTAGTTGGTGATTAGTATAGAAGTGAAGTCGAGCATAGAATATTTATTAGTCAAGACGAACTGAATACGATACCAATTTAGTGACAGTGTCGGGTTTATATAGTAGTCGACCTGGTCAAAGATCCTAGTCAAACTATATAACACCAGATTAGAAACCTAGAATTTGGCGCCTAAAAGATGGTCTGTAATTGACTACGGTGGACTACACATTAGAATCTATCAGCCTAAAACACCTCCCCGTTCAAGTAGGAGAATATGATTTCTTCTTCGGATCCGCCATGAGTCGACGTGGTGAATGACGAGTTCGTAGCGACCGACGAAGTCGCGGCGTCGACGGCGGAGTCGAACGTGGTGCTGCTTCGTTGTCCTGCGACGATGGGTGGGAGGGCTATACGTTGTACCGCTGTCCAGCGTCGATCGATCGGTGACTGCAGTGGGTTCCTTGGGCAATGGAAGAAGGTCGAAGACGTCCAGTAGCTGATTGAGTGTTGGAGTGGAGTCGCGTCGCTTCAGCTGGTTGGTGTGTCGTGTCCATAGTAATTTCCCGCATCGTACGAGATACATGACGTTACCGAAGCGTCGTGCGATGATGCCTGGTGTCCATGTAGCTTTTGCACCGCGGTAGTCTCTGGCGTAGACTGCGTCATCCACGTCGAAGTGGCGACGTCTGGCTCCGTGATGCTTGTTGAATTGGTCCTCCATTCTGGTGTCGCGGCGTCCCATACTGTCTTCGGAGGATGGCATCAGCAGGTCCAACTCAGTGTGATGTCGACGCCCAGAAAGTTTTCAGCAGGCAGATGACCTGGCCCGGATGGACTGAGCGTGGACCGGTAGGCCATTAAAAAATGCTTGAAGTGCGTCCGTCGTTGCTTCCTCCCTCTTCAGTTTAGCCTAACCTCTCTTGAACGTGTCCACAAAACGCTCGGATTGACCGTTGCTTTGCGGATGAAACGGAGCGGACGTGCTTGATTCCGCGACGGCGGCAGAAATCCAAGAACTTTGTCAAAGTGAACTGGGTGCCATTGTCCGTGATGAGCGTCTGCGGGTTCCCGAACTGCGCGAAGACTTTAGTCAAAACTTTGATCGTTGCCGGCATAGTGGTTGAATTCATCTGAATGATCTCGGGCCACTTCGAGTATGCATCCACGAGGACGAGGTAAAAGTTTCCGTGGACGGGCCTTGCGAAGTCCGCATGCACTCGAGCCCACGGAGTGACAGGCTTCGGCCAGGATTGGAGCTCAGCCTTCACAGGATTCTTAGACAGCTGTGCACAGGTAGTACAGTTTCTGATAAGACTGTCTATATCTGTATCCATCGACGGCCAATGCACATAGCTGCAAGCCAACGTCTTCATCCTCGTTTGGCCTGGATCAGCTTTGTGAAGCGATTGTAGGACGCGACGTTGAAGGGACTTCGGGATCGAGCCGGGTTGATGTTAACAGGCATAAATCAGACGTCGTATCCAGTAGTTGATAGCGGGTCCCTTCGATTGTAGTACGGCCAAAGTGGTGAGTCACAATCCATTTTTGGCCAGCTTCCAGATCGAATGTAGTCGATCACTTGGGTAAGAGTACGGTCAGCACGCGTTGCGTCCTGGATAGATCTGAATGAAACCAGCAGTTGACTGCAGTTGTCGATTAGTTTGGCAGAGACGTCGGTGCCAATAGCAGCTATGACTCTGTCTTCTGGCTCCAGGGAGTGGGATCCAATCAGTCGTGAAAGGGTGTCGGCTTGTCCAATCTCGCTCGTCTTGACGTACGAGTGCTGAAGTTATAGTTCAGCAGCGTAGTTGCCCACCGTTGAAGGCGATTGGCGGTGTAGATTGGAACTCCCTTTCAACTCCCGAAGATAGAGATGAGTGGTTTATAGTCTGTCCTCAGCGTGAAGTGACGACCATGTACGAAGCGATGAAATTTTTGGACTGCAAAAACGATGGCTAAAGCCTCCTTTTCGATCTGACTGTACTTTTTCTGTGCCGGGATCAAGGCACGACTAGCATGGTATACAGCCTTCTCGGATCCGACGGAAAATCTTTGCGAAAGTACAGCTCCAACTCCGTAGTTGGACGCATCTGCAGCGACGATGAGCGGCAGAGTAGGATCGTAGTGCGCGAGGAGGTCGGGCTTCAGAGTTCTTGATACGATCGAAGCAAGACTGACATTCTGGCGACTATATGTAAGCGGCATCCTTTTTGGTGAGCGCATCCAGTGGGGCCCGTAGATTGTGCACCTCACGAACAAAGGTTCCGTAGAAGTTGACCAAGCCTAAAAAGGCTCTGAGTTGGCTGACGTCCTTGAGGACTGGCATCCTCTGAATTGCGTCGACCTTGGCTGGGTCTGGACATCGCCCATCAGCATTGTTTATGAAACCAAGATAGCGAATTTCTGTGCGCAACAGCGAACATTTTTCCAAGCGAAGGCGGGATCCAAAGTCATGAATTCTTCTAAAAACTGCTTGCGACGGGCTTTGTGCTCATCGATTGTCTTCCCGGTGACGATTATGTCGTCGAGGTACGCGGCCGTAGCATCCAATCCTGCAGTCAAGGTGTCTATTTGCTGCTGGAAGATAGCAGGTGCAGCCTTCACTCCGAAAGGTAACCGGTTGAGTTGCTAGAGACCGCGATGTGTGTTGATTGTTAGTAGGACCGGGATTCCTCATCCATTTCCATCTGCAGGTACGCTTCGGCTAGATCCAATTGGGAGAAGTACCTCCCACCGTTGAGCTTGAATATATCGTCTGGAATCGGAAGGGGTGCCGGTGCTGCTCGAGGGCGTCGTTCAGGCCTGTAGAGAAGTCTACGGAAAGACTGATAGTCCCATTCCTTTTCTGAACGACGACAACTGGAGCGGCCCACTCGGAGTGCTCGACGGGTGTAAGCACGTTTGCAGCTACTAGACGATCAATTTCTTTAGTTATCCGAGGCTGAACAGCTTATGGAACTGGGCGTGCTTTCTGGAAGACAGGAGTCGCATCCGGCTTTAGAGAGGCCTCCGATTTTGTGCAACATCCCAGTCCCGCTGCCAAAACAGCAGGGAACTGCTTCTGAAGTCGCGCGGTAAGCGACGTTCGTACGCCATTGAGAGTCGAGGCGGATATGGCATCGCACGTAATACTTCCAACGAGGCGGTGGAAGAGCGGCTCTACTTGTGCGATCCATTCCAGCCCCAGTAATGAACTAGTGCTGGCTATATGGCAGGTTCCTCTCCCTTGGTGTCCATCGATGGCGAATATATACTTAAGGTGACCAAGAACATTAATTTTCTTGCCATTTGCAGTTTTCAGAGTGAATAGCGGTGGCAGCAATCTCGGTCGGCCCATGGCGGTCCAGTCCTTGTGACTCAGTAGAGTGACGTCGGCGCCCGTATCGAGGCGCATGCGCGTGAAGGCTCCGTTGATCTCCACAGTTCGGTAGATACGTTCGATTGGAGCTATGTCGGTAGTAGTGGAAGCGGCGATGACGACTTGGTTGGCTCGCTTCCGCTTCTTCAGCTTTGACGTCCTCCTTCTGTTGAAATTCTTACAAAATCCTTTCTTGTGTCCGACGCAGTTGCATGTATGGCAGCGTTTCTCCATGAAGTCGCACTCCTTTGCCCAGTGTGGCCCTCCACAGCGGAAGCATGGCGAAGGCGGTTCCTTGTTATGACACTTCTTGACATCCACAGCATTGACCTCAGATAGCGGAGCGGCTACTGAAGGCGAACTGCCCGGAAGTTTAGCGTCTTGTCGGATGTCCAGAAGTTGCTGGATTTGAGTGCTGAGCTCCCTCAGCGTAGTCTCTGGATTACTCCCCAGCTTGCGTAGAGCGTGAGTGCGGATGTCGGCGTACTCGGGTGCGGCTAGACCACAGATCCAGACGAGACATTTCATTTGTTCGGCCGTGATGGCGTTGAATTCGGCCATCTCATGACGTCGATTCACCAGTCCTGTGTAGTCGCGGAGACTCTCGCCGTTGCACTGAGTCTTCAAGTAGGCGTATCGGCGTGCGAAGACAGACGTCTTGTGACCGAACAGCTCCTGCAGCGTTTTCACAGTTTCGGCCAGCGGAATTTCGGCGGCTCTCCTCGGCAGTATGTATGTAATGTATGTACCTACGACCAGGGTTAATAACGGTCAAGGAAATCCTCGACAGGGGGGTCGTACTTGTCAGGATGAGTCATGGGGGTCGTACCTGTGAAAGTCGGCAGCGATCGCATCAGTAGCATCGAGGTGCAGATAGGATGAAGAGTGTGTACCGCAGCAGAAAACGAGGAAAACATTATATAGAGTATTCTTCCTGCTCGCTCTTGAAACCTCGCTGACAGTGATACTGTTGTAAGGAACGCTGTCGCAACGACGACAATAGTGAAAGAAAGCCGTGATCAAATGAAGTGGTTTGCCGGTTATAGAGGATACGAGATGTGTGTACTACAATACAGATTCTGTCATTGGGTCATCATCATATAACACCTTTCAATCGAGGGTACCGCTCTGAGTGAAGGTCGGATAAATGGCGTATGAGACGAAAGCGGACGATGTCGATTGTCCCTTTTCATATCGCCTACGCTGGAAGGTTGTATTCTAGATACAATTTAGTGTTGCCCACGAAATATTCTGCAACGGTGAGGGGGGAAGCGACTTTTCGAGCGTCAAAGCTCGTCCTCGATAGAACCTCGTTGCAAATTTCTCCTCAGGTAAAAGACTCGGAAAGAAGCTCAATAGACCTTCAGAAAGCGCAATTTTTCCGCTTCTAAAACTATCCTCATTTTTTCGGCGCTCGAGGATTTAGAGAGATATTGCCTTTTGAGTGTGAAAAACTCGCATGAAAATTTTCGCGTCCTCGACGCTACCTTGACAGAATTCGAGAGACCTTATCTGTTTGCATGGAAGGCTTTCAAAGCAATTTCAATACTGTTCGGCAGTGGCAGGCCTAGCTCTATCTAACCCGACCGAGTGGTACTCTAAAGGCTAGAAAATTGGGGAATGGAAGCTTTTCATAGAGGGTGTACTTTCCGGTGGTTGAGAGGGGCATCAGCAAATCTGACCCAGAGACAAACCGCACAGCAGCTGTCGCTAAGTCGGCTTGATGAAACAGGCTGTTGTGATGCTCTTGCATGAACTCTTACGCATGATAACCCCTTGTGAGATTGCTGAAAAATCCTCCCCGGCCAGGAATTGAACTCGCGTCTCGCATGTGACAGGCCCACCACTCACCCACTACGACTGTACTCCGTTCATGAAAGTGATTAATTCTCAGAGGGGTCGTGCCAAGGGTTAGAATTTAGGGGGTCGTACTTCTGCGACCACGTCCTCGACACGATTTTCACCCTGTCTGCAAGATGAATTTCAGCAGCTCTCCTCGGCAGGGTGTGGCTTGCGAAGCCAGCGTAGGCGGCCGCATCGAGCTTCGATACTATAGACGTGCCCTTGCTGCGTCGTCTAGGGTGGCACCATCTTGCGTGATGATGTCCTCGTAACGGTTGTACCATACGTAGAAGGTGCAGCCATTCTCCGAGTTGTGCGTGAATTCGGGCAACCGTGTGGATAGGGGTTGGTGACGAACTCGGCTGAAGTGGCGTGAGCTGTCGTCGGACAGGATGCCATCGTCGAGAACATGCCTCGCATCTTGCCATACCGGCTTGCAGCATCTTCTCCTGAGCAGCATTGGGAGTTGAGAATCGCTCGTAGAGTGTCGGCATCCATCGCTGACAGCGTTGCTTGGTGAAGTCGGCTGCACGGCGTAGTCAATCCTGATCGCCAGCTGAAGTGGAGTCGAGCAGAGAATATTTATTGGTCATGACGAACTGAATACGATACCAATCTAGTGAAAGTGTCGGATTTATATAGTAGTCGACCTGGACAAAGATCCTAGTCAAACAATACAGGGTGGGCAAAAATTACGGTAACAACACAAATTGGTTATAAAAAGTGATAAGACCGAGAAGTGGCAAAACAACAAGATACTTATATTGGTGGAAGCTTACCAAACAGGAAACAATATTACTCCTCGGAGTAGCCGGTTTCTGTGTTAATGAATAAACGAAGACTTCCTAGAAGGTCGTCGACCCTGTTGTGTAGGTAGGTGTTACCGAGTAGGTCCGAGGCTTTCACTAACGACTGCTCAACTTGTCGATGTTCCTCTTATGCTTGTAGCAATGCTTTGCCTTCAGCACACGTAATGTAATTTCAGAGGACTTGATTTGGGAGAGCTACGTTCCTGATTCTCCAATATGATGAAATCCACGGTATTCTGTTGGCATCAATTTTGGGCAACCGTGCGGGCGCCCAATCGTATTTCAATTCCCTGTGTTTCCCGTTGCAGTTCTTTCTTATTCGAAGCTTCAACCAAGACGGAAAAGACTAGAGCTGATTTTTGCTATCCAGCTTTATACCTTGAACAGCAGTTGTCCGAGGTGCCTTCGAATCGTGATCCCTGCTCCTATTATTCCTGCGTAAATCCCCACTGAATGGCTGGCTGGCTTTTCACTAATATTAAACCGGGTGCTCTCCCTACAGAAGGATATTTCGACAGCGGAACATCTTCTCATCGAGGAAAACGATCGACAAATGAAGCTCATTATGAAATCGAGACATTATCTTTCAGAATCTCTGTTTTCTTTTACATTTCCCCGCATCAGTTAGGAGTTAGGCATTTTAATGCTGGCAAACCATTTTGTTAAGACACGTGCACGCAAATCGTTGCATGAAATTGCGTTCGGTAGAAGTTACAGCGACCAAACGACAGATTGAACGAGCTGGCTTTCGGCGCTCCCTCGCACCTACCTGCGGGAGATTACTCGTGAAGTCGCAGATGCAATCCTCTTAGGTTCAGGCCTATTGGCTTTGGTAGAGTGCCTATTGCACTTCGTGATGGTGGTCGAAGTTCATGGAGCCTCTGAATCGTCATGCTATGCAACACAACCAAGCCGCTCCGCGGAGCAAAGTAGGGATTGTTTCTCGGAAGAGAAGGATTGTCCATATCGTAGTAGTTATGCCACATATCACAAAATCAAAGATAAAACACTTAGTCATCAAAATAAATGCATAGAATATTTATCAAAAACTCCTGGTATTTAAAATTGAAGATTGACTGCGGCAACCTCTTGTTACCATAATTTTTGCCCACCCTGTATAACACCAGATCAAAAAACTTGAATTTGGCGCCCAAAAGGTGGTCTGTAATTGACTACGGTAGACCACACATTAGAATCTATCAGCCTACAACAAGTATATTTGGATACTTACGAGTAGTAACCTAGACGAATCACGCTCAGCGTAGTTGCTTTCCTTTTCCAAGGAGAAGAAAAGAAGGGAGCCATGTTTCTCAAGCACTCCTCTATGATCTCTCACTAAACCGCAATGCAATTGCAAGCTTCAATCTGAGACACTACTAGTGTCGTCGTCCATCAAAACGATTTGATTAGGGGACTACAACCTTGGAAAAAAGCCTGGTCAAGGGAAACCATGTGTGGTGAATTGAATTAGCTGTGTTTGCCCATCAGACCGAATCCGTATGAGATAAACTACATAGCCATACCCTGATGTTTTAAGTGCGCCTTCTATAGGAATTTTTGTACTTACGAGGGAGGTTAAGCTCTACCATAGGTTTCCTTATAATATGACCATTGATGCGAGAAGTACGCGGCGAGACCTGAATACAACTTTTTTCTTAGTATCCCCGTGTGACCTACGAAGCAACATGCTTTTGTCGATGAGAAGAGGTGACCCTGTTGAATCACACACGAAATCACAAGGATCACGGCTGAACAGGGAGGCCTGAAAAGTCGCGAACCTCAGCGTAAGCGTTATAATATGCAATAATAATAGTTATGTTGGTGAAACTTGTCCTCACCATTCATCATTATACGACGGATATGAATTTGGGCGATCGCCTAAGCCATAATAGCGGCCTTGATTAGGTGCGTACCAAACCCATTAGGTTTAAGAAGGTGTCGCTTTCACGGGAATCGCTTTGAAATTCGAGCGATATTTGTGAACTCCAATAAGTTCGCTGTCTTGTCGTCAAGTTGAAAAACTGCTGCGCTCATTAAAAATGTGCCGTCTCGCAAAACTGCGCAAGTGACTGCGCGCGGCAACACCTGAGCGGTTTTGTTTATCGCCTCACTCCACCTTGATTGTTACAGTAAACATCGAAGCAATTATAATTTGCCTTCAAAAACAATGATGATCGATATCGAAGTGAACAAAGAGGCCATGAACGAAGAAATGAAGAAAAAGAAAGAAAAGGAGAAAGAGGTGGTACGGGCTTTTTGCTAAGAACTATATCCTTATCAGCCTATCTGTGAGCCGGCAGTGGCGTTGTAGGCAGAACCAACCGTGCACTGCGCGGTTTTCAATAGGGAGAGGAGGTCGTATTTGAGCTATTTGGAGGGGATGGTGCGTATTCGAGTTCTTAGGGCATCTTATATGGGGCCGGTGAATCAAAAGGCTGGGACAGAGGTCGTATTTTTGGAAGATGATCAGGTCATGGTAATAGTGGGGTGTGTTTCATATTTTTTTTACGATAACAATTTCGATCGAAGATACGATTTCTGAGAGAATTTTTGTTTTTGTTGCCAACCCTTTACATAGTTTAACCAACTTCCCCATAGATGGTCGATGCGATATGTCAACTACCCTACAGTCGATACGCTAAGATTCCTCCAAATATAACCGCAATTTCGTTAGCCCCGCTACGTCGTGAAGTCGCGTTAATCGTGATCTATGAACGGAGCCTAATCTACGATGATGCCTGCGATGGGTGAGATATTCATAGCGTCTGAAAACCATATATACTACGAACCCGCGCGATTATAATAGAATTAGCTGCTGCGTAGTATGACGTTGCGCGTGACATTGACCAGTGCGCCAGCCAACTTGCCCAGCGGCCAAAACTAGCGGCCAGCGGCCAGCGGCCAGCTTTGTAAGAGCTCAGTGCCGTTGTCGCGCACTTTTGGGACGCGACAACGGCACATCTGTTCTCCACGTGGGCCACCCTACCCCACACTAGGGATGGTTCCTCGAGTTGGCTCGTCCCGGGGTGTTGCTTTAAGGCGATCCTCATACTGGCTGTGTGGTGAGGTTGAGTTGAGACCCAGGCTAGTAGGGAGACGTCAAATTTTTGGCAATGTGAACAACGGGCGGTTGACCCTGTTTAGTTAAACAATACGTGTGCCTTATACTCAACCGCCCCATACTAGGCCGAATTGGGAGATATCCTAATAAAAGTTTAAATTGTAGCTCGCTGGTAATCCGGTGACGGCGATAAACCTCACAGCACCTCCTGAGTATGCTACGCTAGAGGTACGATGATACTGTTGTTTTTGGTACATCCTTTGGTTGGATCAATGTCACACTTTCTCATTTACATCGTAAACTTCTGCGATAACAACAAATTCACTTTTTTTTCTGTGAATGCTTTTCAATCAGCGCTTTAAATCACAGCCAGCGACGTCAATCTACTACTAGAGCATTGTCACCTCTGTGTCTAAGTTTGCGCCGAGTGTGTACCAAAAAAAATCTACCTGCCAAGAACACCCAGGTTGCCCGGAACTTTGCCTTATAAGAGGTTTCATCTTTGTAGTGTATATTTTCTACTGATTCGTAAGGATTGAGACCGTGGTCACACACCCACACTCCGAGTAAGGAAAGGACTACAAACCGTGGAGCATCATCTGCATGAAGGAAATGCAGTATAACGCACTGATGTTCAAAAAGAATCCTACCGTTTTCTGTCACAAATAGTCTGTCTGCTTTTCTGCTTGTTCGAATAGGCAGAACAAGGCGATCAGCTCTACCATAATAAGTGTTCTTATTCTATGGATCTTATTATGATCACCGAACACCTTATATGGAGAACAGTAAGATTTGTTAACTCTCCAATGAGTTTCGAAAAAAAAGATGAGTGAGTTACCCGACGCTTCACTACTGACTTTGATGGGTCTGTACGCCCACATACTACCTAGGCGGATTCGTGCAATACGACGTCGGGTAACCAAACACTTGGAGGTGGACTGGATCGGACGAACTTGAGAGGCGAGAATATTTGAACAGGACACTGGCGCAGGGCGCAACCTAGTCTCAAAGAATAAGCCACACAAGCTTCTTTTACTGAGCCAATAAGGCTACCAACAGAGCCACACAGGCTCACTACAACCAGCCACTAAGGCAATCAAGGGAGCCACTGAGGCTCGCTCTACACGGCCACTAAAGCCCTATGTGCCACTAAGGCAGTCTATTTGAAACCTGAGCCCTCTCTCAAGGGCCCCTACAGCTCCCAGCCACAATGCCACAAAGGCACGCTGAGGCTGAAGTGCAGGAAACTGGAGCGCTGAAGCACTGGAACTCTGGAACACGGAAACTCTGGAACCACTGCAACTGTGACTAGAAGAAGTACTGTAGTGAAATACGGAGCCTTTTTGTTGGAGCCTCCCCGTTTAAACCGGTTCCCTCTGGCAAAGTTGGCCTTATGATCACCCGCGACCACATCCTACCCCCTCCTTGTCCATATACACCGCTCAAATTAGCTGATCTACAGCTGATCTCTCGTGGCCGGCATGTCTCTCTGACAGGTTCTCGTTATCGAGACACCTCATGCACGCATGGGATCACTAGAATATCCCGCTGCCAGAGGAGCCCTCCATTGCCGAAAAACGCTATTTGTTCCGGGAGGGGTGTTTATCCAAAACGCTGAAAAAATTTCCTCATGATCACTGTAAAACTTTTCGAATCTGCAAATTCAATATGGCTGAGCCTCTTCTTCCGAATCATTACTGGCGAGGAAAGCCTGGGTCACTGCGAGGATGCTTAGAGTTCATGCTGGTCATATGCGTCTCACATTACCGCTATTAAAGCAGCAGTCCAGTAGGAAAGTGGCGGCCAACGGTCGCACCCCCCCCCCCCTTCTGCCAGCGTGGAGATCGCGTGATTGGCTGCGGATGCATTTGCGATCGTGAGTAGACTTCAAATAGTCACTGGAATCCCAGAATGATCGCAAATTCCTGCACCCGCTATCTCCACTGCTGGCAGAGGGGACGCGATCGTTGGCAGCCACGCTCTCTTCGACCCTGCTGGAACTTTTGCTTTAAGTTATCGAAGATGCTCCAGATTTTCGGGGTCAACTCTCCATTGCCGATATGATGTTGCTCTGAAGTTCACTTCACAGCAGCACTGTTTATGGAAGGTACATGGCAAAAGTTGAGCATTTGCACAACAAAAAAATGCGCTGCTGCAAACTCTACTCCCTGACGTTGCAGGGTTCCTTCAAAAGAAGTCTGCCTCAAATGGCTACTCGAATTACTGTTCGTGAGTTTTTCAAACAGCCCTATTATATATAATGCGCTAAGTCTGTCTGTCTGTCTGTCTGTCTGCTGTCTGCCTGTATGTATGTATGTATGTATGTATGCATGTATGTATGTATGTATGTATGTATGTATGTATGTATGTATGTATGTATGTATGTATGTATGTATGTATGTATGTATGTATGTATGTATGTATGTATGTATGTATGTGGTGTGTCTCTTTGTCCGTCTGTTACGATATTCGGTCACGTGCATCGAAATGAGCGGTACTGAAGACCATAATTTCAAACTCAGTCGCAAACCATAATCGAGACTGGGGGAAAGTATGTAAAGATGTGCATTGGTGAATCAAACCCACCTGTGGTGAACGGAACGTTCTTTAAGAAGCGGTACTCAATGGAAAATTTTATATCTCGGTTAGAAGGAAGCCCACAGAGCAGAAGAAAATTGTTGGAGGGTAGCAGTGCTTTTGTAGGCCCGACCACAGTGGCGGAGCGTGTCTGAATTAGAGAACCTTTCCAACAAATCCTTATAATTCTGTTACCTGAAGTCTTATAAAGCCTTGAAAAGGTGGATAGTAGAGGTCAGAGAAGGAGGGGAGGGTTACATGTCTGTGGTGAGGTGGCGCGCTCAAAAGATGGTGGAGTGTGCTATCAAAATTATAACTGGGTTCGAAGAGGTTCTGGAGATCCTGAAAAAAGCCGATCGAGGTCGGCGAAGGAAATGAGGTAAACTGTTATTGGTGGGCGTGACATGCACGAAAGCGTGCGGAGCCAAGAAACATTGTAACGCGGTTCCAAGAAGTCCTGGAGACTAGGAAAAGGGATAGAGTCCGACCGCAAGTGATGTCAAATGCTATTGGTGGATGAGAATGCACCAAAGCGGGCAGAGTTATTCATGGAACATTGCTACTCGATTCTCAGGAGTCCTGAGGAGCAGAAAAAAGTGGGGTTCAGACGAGGGAAGAGAGGTCATTAGGTACTGGCGGGTGGTGCGTACGCTGAAGTGAGTGAATTTCGCCGCGCAATACACGGGTGCCTCAAAGAGGGTCCAGAGGGCGGGAAAATGTGGACAAGGGTTGGCAAAAAAGTTGGTCAAAGGCTGTTTGTGCGCGGAGTTCGCCACGATGCACTATGAAATATTGGTGTAAGATCTTGATTGAGGGTGGAGGATCTCGTGGTCATCACCCGAAATTCGACCGGATTTTGCAGAGCCGATGATGTTCATCCAGTGCCTTGTTGAGAGGCTTTTCTGTTTCTCCAGCATAATTCTGCCCGCATTCTTGGCATTCTATTGCATCAAGTGTCCCCCTCAGTTTTCATATATGCCGTCTTCCTTACAGGCAGTGCAACAATTTCTCCCATACAGGTATGTGAGATTGAAGCACATCAGTAGGGTTTTGAGGTAGTCTGAGTGGATGACAGAGAGAAGGAGAAGAAAATTTAGCATTTCTGAAACAACACTGCCCAACTTCCTGGTTTTGTTGTCAGTTGATTTCCCCCCATCTTCACAGAAGATCCCATTACCACGTGGAATGACTGGCAATGAAAGTGTGCTCAGTAGCTGTTCATACGGTAGTTAACATGTGCGATCACATCATAGCATCACGAAACGTCAAGACCGCAATTCTGTGATCTCTCCAGTTTTGTTAGCGGTTGTATTGTCCCAGCTCTCCCATCACACTCATCAAGGGGGAAGACCATTTTGCTTGCACAGCAATAGACATGACATGAACAGATATAACAGAACAACCCAGCAAGTTGCGGTTATTAAGTCGAAAAATAGACTGGTATCGAATGCCTGATCATTTTTATTTTTGAATGATAGTAACGAAGCTTTTGCTACAATATTCTCGATTTCAGCCCCACTGGCAAAGGCTGACAAAGCAGAGGGCTCAGTGCCTGGTTCTGCAGCTAACAGTGCGCAGGTAAGTGGTACCAAGTTTTGCAATCACACCTTTGAAATTTTACTGTAATTTTACCGCATACAAGAAGGGGTCTCATAGCTTGAAAAAGCCCTCCTCACCCTCCAACACGTAGTTTAGGGGCTCTTCGCATTCACACGTCATCATATGAATCCTTCCGCAGAACTTACCAGCATGGCCTCCGCAACCGGCGGCATCACAGACTCTTAAAACAGAGGGGTGCGGTAGCGATAACCCGGCGTGAGGTTCGTCATCGCGGCAGGCATGGGGCAACCAGTCCCGGTTTCGCCCTAATAGCGTGGTGAATGTTAAGAGCAGGCGCAGCATGCGAAGAGCTGGATGAAGTGAGGCAGGAGGTTCTAATCACGTCCCTCTCTCGTTGCAACCCGTCTAGCGTCTGCGTTAGTGTGTGGGGTCTGAGTATGTCGCCACTCAATTCACATATGAGGTGGTATTGAAGCGAGTGAATCAACTCAAATTTTTTAGCCATCCCCTGTCGGCTCAAACCGTACGGTGAGTTGTTGTTTCTGTATGATGAGTTTTATCAGATAAGGAATGTTTTATGCATCACATCGATCAGTACTCCAAAGCAATTAGTGGCTAGGGAGTAACTTCCATCTAGCGATACTCTAATTTGTTGCCTATTTTCGAACAACGATCACAATTCCAAAGGCGGCACAAATGATACGATAATTTCGAATACACTCAAAAGCGAGACCAACGCCACTCGATCAACTACGGTAAGTTACAACCACGCATCTTCATCGCGTTATGATTCAAAACCTTTTCACAATTTATGGTTTGAACCATTGAACAAGAAATGGGTGCCCCTGTTGCCCTGTCCTTGGTCTGATAATTGAATGTGCAACATTATGGCAAGAATGCGCACATTTCCACAACCCATTTCTCATGTTATAAGGACATATGCATTGGATACAGGAAGACCCATTTTGTCTAACAAGGGAAGGATTCCAGGTCGAAGTGGCCATTTGAAATGAAATCTATACCCACGGATGTGTTTTCGAACGCTGATCTCAAATCTGCCTTCCAAATTTGCGGAACGATTCTCTGAGCAGAAATGGAAAGGTGGCTTCAAATGAAAGCTTGCTAGAAGTCTGAGTGGTAGAGCAAGCAGATCAGGAGCGGCTTGGGCGAGCGGTAGTGCTGACTGTTTGTGTTGGTGGGACCATGGTTCGGATCTTGCTCGACTCGGAACTCGGAGTTTTTGCACTTTATAACTACGCCTGTTTGCAGTATAAAGAACTATTAAGTGTTGAAGCTTGCAGTGTGCACAATATGTCACGTGTTCAAAGGGGTTTGCCTCAAGCATCAACTATTTTCGTCATAATTTTTGCGACTAGCTATTCATGTTGTAGTGTTTCTACGTCACGGAAGGGAAGTACATAGAAACACCCCGATACGTATAATAATAATAATAACTGGCCCCAAAAATCCAATTCAAAAAACCCAACTTAAAACTATCTCTGTGGGCAAATATGACATTTGCCGACATTTTCGAAAACTTGGCCGACAATCAGTCATTAGTATTATCCCTATCAGCGAGGGTGTACTTGGAAAAACACACCGTGATTATTCGGATAACGTTAGCTTGTAAGACAGTTACGTATATGTGTTTTCGCAACTACACTGAAAGTCTAAATCCATCGCATGATTGGATTATGTCAGTGGGGTGATGGATAGATGAGGAACCCAGATTTTCGGCGTTGGACCAAGATTTTGGATTTGGATCAAATGTTGTCAAAAGGGGTAGTACAGCGCACTGAATACGAATATCAGCTCTGTTTGGTACGAAAGGGCTTTACGCGAGCGCTAGGGGTACCAGAGTGGTCACTTGCAAATGGCGCGCACACTTCAGCTCCTCGCTACTTGTCTACACTTTGAAATGGGCAAGCGCTGATGACCTAGCATGGTAAGTGTCTCCTAATCAATGTTTTCAGCAAAAGCAAAAGGTGGAACTCGCCGAGAAGTCGATCTCATGGCCTCTCGCCCGTCGGCCCAGGCCCCTGCCACTGCACTATCTCGCTTTATAACTATGTTAGGAGGATCGTTCCAAAAATTTGAGGGGCAGATTCTAAATCAGCGTCCAAAAATACATCTAGTAGTGCACAACTCATTTCAAATGGCCACTTCTACCTGGGATCCTTCCCTTGTAAGAGGACCGAAGTGCACACCAAAAATGAATGGCTAGCGTTTTGGGGGATGGGAGGGGAGAAAGCAGAAGGCCCACTTTTTTGTTTTTTGAGGTCTAATCGCGTCAGATGAGTTAGAAACACCTCACACATTGCTGTCCTACATCAACTTCTGCTCCGTAGACCCCCCTGACCAAGTTATTGGTTCTTTTATGGAGCACGGTGAGTTCCCCTTATCCGACATGGCTTGTCAGTACAAACCTTCACCCATTTTCTCCCAGTTTCCAAGCTTTTAAAATCACATCTGAAAGCTAGCCCACCCACAGCTCATTTCAGTGCATCCCACTCTCATTGTGGGTGGGGCGCGTGGCTGCTGTACTTTTGCATTTCTCGAGCCATGATCCAGCCATCCCAAATGACTCGGTCCCTTGAAACGATCTCAAAGTGGTACCGAATTTCGTGTTAGGCATAAAGACTGACGAGGAACCTAATAGCAACCGGGATCTTTCTACATTAAAGTATCGGTCTCAGCAGGGTTCTAAGAATTCTATGCTGTAGGGTGGAAATGATGCGCTAGCCCTAATCAAGACCATAGGAAGTGTCACTAACCAAAAAACTCATTCTAGGGAGCCGCAAAGAAGCCAGGAAGGCGCAGTTGACGGGGGCGGTCGCAAATATCTTAGGGAACGCCCATTTCCCAATCTTTGCCGCGTCTTTTTCATTGGTTTTACTTGGTTATTTCATTTGATTGTCGTATTCCTATTTTTATATGATGCATATGTCTCTAACTGTATCAGGGCAAATGCGGTTCAAATCCGACGAAGCAAGTAGTTCAGACAACTCGTCCACCGGGTGAAACCTGTTTAAAAACTTCGCCCTCAGATTTCTTTGTTTTTCCTTTATAATCAGTCAACTCTTCTTCACAACTCCATTACGGAAAGCTTAACGCCTCGAAATCGTTCTGAGACTGTTGCTTTAATGAAGAATTTTATCAGGATGTGGCAAAACTTTGCCACCCACCTAATTAACACTTTGACGACTCGGGCGCGTACTGCTTCCACATTTTTCGTGTTTTCTCATTAGGCATTAATCCTTCAGCGTTTTCATTATCAATGAGAAAAAAAATTGTTTTTCGGATTGAATAATGTATAATACATGGACCGTTGTGGAACAGGAACAAACGCTAAATATTGGGTTGTCCCACAAGTCTCGTCCGATTTTTGTTCAAGTTCAAATTTCTTTAATTCAAATCAGCATCATTGCGAAATATGTTAGTATGCCAAAGAGTGAATCTAGTACGTCAGCCAGGAGGTATTGGAAGATGGACCCCGCATCGGGATAGTCAACTAGCTGTCGAAATAGACTAATGACAAGAGCGAACGAGTACGTTTTACGACCCTCACATGGGTGCTTTTGAAAGAGGACAGTAGACGAGATCAGTATTGAATTTTGATCAGCCTCTGCTACTGATCGAACACTGTTGCTATTGGATGAGTAGCAATGGCGAAGACGATACGAGCTGTGAAAATCAACCTCAACTTGGGGCTCCACTCACTTTCGATGAAGACCTCTCACGCCATGAATTGAAAGGGGACGCGGACGCTATCACCAGAGGTCTACTGCAGACACTTTAGCACAGCCGATGAACCATGGCTTGCCATATAAGTGAGAACGACTGCAGCAGAATGAAACGTTGATTGAAATCGCATGCACCGACCGACTATGACCGGGCAGCACATCTCAGCACCAGCAAAAAATTTCTTTTGCTGCTCCATAGACGGAACATTCCCTAGTCGATCACCAGTGGAGATTAGTCATGAGTTCACTGCAGCAATAGCACGCGGCACGCCTGGTGGTCATCTCTTAGCCAGAACTCACCAGCTTAACCAAATCCCTAACTCCACGTTTGGAGGAGATTGTTATTGGTTTGCTAGATTGAGTGGGTATCTCGTTTTCGTAGTCGCTCTGCTATATGCGGACAAGCATTGCGAATGCCACCATGGAACAGCTCGGTTGGCTGTAGGATTGTGAAAGAACCGTCTTAAAACGTCTCGTGAACTCATTTCTTCAAACGAACGCCCGACCTCACTCTGAAATGAAAACTCGTCACGAGCAGAAGGGAACTGACGGGACCACGATACCATTTCCACCATGTAGTGTTAACATCATTTCATCGGAATATCCCCTTCACAGTCCCTCGAAACAACAGCAGAGACAAGAGACAAAAAGTCAATGAATACCACCACCCCAAAAACGACCTTGCCGAATTCGTCAACCCCTAGCTTCAGTATCCTGGGAGGGAAGCACCCGGAGGCTCCCTGGGAAATGGTTGCATATCATTGATTAGAATAGTGGTTATGTTTTTGATCGACTGCTTTTTGAGAAAGATAAAATTTTAAAGGAACAAATTGTCGAAGTTCGGACAGGATTTATGGGACAACCCAATAAGTCAGGATAAACTAGTTTGCTCCACGTGAAAGTGTGGTATGACATCATACCACACGGTCGCCAACGTGTTAGTTGTGCCAAACATTTGAGCGAGATTGAATTTCCACGATGAGATTGAATTGGATCTACAGTGGAAGTACGGCTGCTGAATAATGCGCCAGTAGCAAAAAAAGCACTCAATATAACGCC
>KZ346273.1:42183-53009 GCA_002352805.1 Teladorsagia circumcincta | reverse complement strand
CCCTGCCTAGCACCAGTGATTATAAACAGAAAACAAGGAATTATGATGTGAGTGTCCGAATTGGCTTTGAATGAACTTAAATTGTCGGTGGATATCCGAGGGAAGAAGAGATGGGAAGCAAAGTCACAGGCAGGAAGGTGAAGCGTAGGCAGGGTCAACCGTCCGTTGGACAATGTCCAACGAGAGGGGTCGTATTAGGCCGACCGAAAAGGGAGGGGTCGTATTCGCGAAGTTCAACGCCGCAATCGTAGGTAAGAGGTTGGAGTGTTCCTTCAACTAGTAGCCACAAAAGAGTGCATGGCACAATTCAAAGCAGACGAGTTTACTGCTGAGGGTCCATAATTGAATCTCTAGGCACAGAAATATGTTCTCGATCAGATCCGAGTTTTCAAACTAGACCTAAGTTAGTAAAAAAGTGACCACTACGGTAGATTGACTACTAAGATCTTGTAAGAATACTTTGGAAGAAAATTCAACTGTCTGCGACTTCATAAAAAGTTTAATACCGTCGTGATGCACAAAGCTTGTGCGTTGTCATGTTATAATTATTCCCAATAAAACTGGGTTTGAAGGGAGCTGTAGCTGTTTAAGTGTTAAAAACTCGTGTTTTTAGTGGGGTTGCTCTGAAAATCAATGAAAAAAATTGTCCAACGGGACGATTTTTCGAACAATTCATTTTGAGAACAAAATGAAATATTTTCTAGAAAGCACTAACCTTCTAGTTTCCTCCAGAGAGAGGAGAATTGCAGAAAGTTCATTATGAAGAAAGTTATAAGAGCCTGGAGAGAGAAAACCAGCGCACCGCGAGAAAATTGTCCGCGATACACCCAAAATTGTCCAACGGGGCGATTATTTGACTTCATTAGTTTTGGAAAGAGTTCAGGTATTCGTTAGAGAGCGCCAATCTCTAGTTTATCCCAGGGGGACAATGGTTGCCAAAAGCTCATTCTAAAGAAAGTTATAGTCTTTGAAAGCCAAAAAACCTGGTTTCGAAAAAGAAATTGTCCAACGGGGCGATTTCTTGAACAAAACAGACTTTGCGAAAGTTAGGGTACGCTTTAGAAAGGAAACCATCTGTAGTCAAAAAATTTTTTAGCCACTTCTCACAAGCTCCTATTTGAAGAAAATTACCTTTCAAAGAAAAAAGTGGGCATTCCAGTAAATACCGCTTTCTCTACCCCATAGCTCACAGCGATGTGAAGGTAGTGCACGAAAGTGGATGTTTTCAAAAACTATGTGTCTCGTAGATCACAAATCTATTTTGAAGTTTGAACAATATTGAAATTTAACTGAACTACAATCTTTTGAAGATTAACCGTCCGCCTCGACCTTACCGCGGTGCTGAGGGGAAGATCGCAAATGCAAACTCAACGCTCCAGTGCAAAATTCGGCTCCCCGCGAGAATGATCCTGACGATTAGCTGAATTGTGTTATGTTTCGGGTCGGGTGTTGGGGGTAGTACCGAAGCCCTACAGAAGGGGGGGTCGTAAAATTTTTGAGATTTGTCCAACGTGACGGTTGACCCTGAGCGTAGGTGCTGCCTTCATATAAACAGATCTCACCACTTTGAGGCGAGGTACTTTTCAGGGTGATACTTCCAGTCCATATCTCGCCGTCTGATTAGGGGGGAGGGGGCTGCGACTTGTTGCGGTGACCACCGCACTTTATAGATGTTGCGTGGACAAACCGCTTCCTGGATGCTTTGCTAATATCCAGCGATGTGTGTTGGAGCAGCTTATCCGCGCGATTTCTATCAAGTGCGGCTACCGTCACGTCAAATCAGTGGCAGACCCGTCCATTCAGACAGCAAGACGTAGTTCGCACTTCCTGACCAATGTGTTGTACGAAGCAATGAATTTTTACTGATAATGGAGCTTCAAGGAAAGTGCTTTAGTCTTATTTTTGGGTTTTTTGGAAGGGAAAAATTATGAGAAGAAAATGAGGAGTAGAAGGAGTGATGAAAAAGCTAGCAAGAAGCTAAAAATGTCAAGCAGCAATCACAATGAGCATTCGAATGCGCTTGGAGACAGACCGAAGCTTCGTTGACTGCCCAGAAAATTTTAATTAACACAGAAACCTTCTTCTCAATTTGGTGTCTCGAACAGGGTCAACCGTCACGTTCGCACTTTTTCGAAAAATTTGTGACTCCTCCCTCTCAAGGGGTCTGAAGTGGGTCTCGATGCGACCCCCCACCACCACCATCATCTGTCTTGAGGGAGGACAGGAACCAGTCAGGGGTAAATTGGTATTATAAAGCGGCATATCCACAAGTTTTGCTAATTCTCACGACCATCGTAAAGTTTTTCAAACAACCCGTCCAAATGCAACCCCTTGTGAAGAAAACTAGCTACTCCCCTTTATCAACCTCCGTTCTCAGTATGGTAACCTTACTCAACCCAGAAATGAGACCCTCCCCCTTTTCGAGACCACAGCCGCGACCCCCTCGTTTGAATAGTGCGAACGGACGACTGACCGTGGCCTCGGCTCGATTCATCGACAGGTACCCAATTAATGAGAAGGATAAAACTGAACCAAAATCGATTTTCTCTCATAATAAATCCCCCACTCAGCAAATCGCGCTCAGAGCAGATATGTACATGTGCTTGGAAAACGATGCGGGAATGAATCAATAAACACGGGCGAAGTGAGCATGAGAGCAATGAATGACACCAACTCTAGTGGTCTGTGGAAACATTTAATTACAAGTTCATTCTGCTGAAGAGCGTAAGTCTTCATATTGCATAGCGTACGCTGTACAAGAGTTCTCACATTAGAATATCATAAGCTAGGAAAATATAAACTTGTGCCCACAGCTAGCCGTACAGCAGCGGCACGCTCAAGATCGAAGCAGGGTCAAACCGCTCGTTCCCACTATTCGAACGAGGGGGTCGCATTGTGGTTTCGGGAAGGGGGTTCGCATTTTGTGGTTGAGCAGGGTTATCATAGTGAGAACGGAGGTTGGTGGAGGTCGGGAATGGGGGTCACGTTTGGATGGGTTCTTGAGGAATTTGGTGAGGTTGTAAGAATAGACGAAATCGGTGGATTTGCCCTCAGTGGTCTAATTTATCCACGCCCTCCTTCCTGCACCTCTTGCTCCACGAACGGGTGGTAAGGGTTGCACCGAGACCCTTTGAGAGGGGAGAGGTCGCAAAGTTTTTGAATAAGTGCGAACTTGACGGTACCCTGGGTCGAAGTAGAATCAGCCCAGCTGAAGGCGAAGCCAGGGCGGAATCACTGAGTTCCGCATCTTCGATACCTTCCTTTCTGCTGGTTAGCAATATCTACATAACTTGCCATGTACGACTTTCTATGAACGGCACGATATCGCTAGTCGGACCACCGCGAGAATAAACCCTGATGGGTTTTGGAATCAGCTCTGTAGTTCAAAAATAAACCAGAGGGAAGGATACATGAGAAAAGTGCAGCAGTTATGCTTTCCAGAAGCGGCCTTCCTTTGAGAGCAGTGCAGAATACTGGTTCAGCTTTCGAAGTTTCGGACTGCGCTACGGTAAGTGTTCTACCTGACGAACGCCTGATGCCCTGTTTGATCTCGAACTTCGGCCAGAGTTGCGGATACTTTGGGCTTTTTTTCCTCTATTAATTTTAGATACCAGGCCAGGGTTACACGCGCTATTCAGAACGACAAGAAATTTCGAGTGCTCTTAAAAGAGGATTGTCAAAGTATCCATGCGATGAAAATACTTCGTTGGATGAAAGAAACAAATGAAAAGCCAAAAATGAAATGGAGCTGTGTGCAAGGTGGAGGAAATAAAAAGGCGAGCAGAAAGGTTTGCTGCAGCGGGGCGTGGCTACCCGCCTGGATGCAGCGCATTCGATTAGTTCGGCTTTTAATAATACCCCAGTGCCGCTGTTGAGGGAGGGTAAGAGGAGGCCGAGAGCGCAAGGCGGAGCTGCCACGCCTTCGTTCTTCCGAGTAGAGATCGATGCAACACACCAGCACGGATTTCTTCGGCGAAAAGTGATGAATTACGCATTGCCAGACGTATGACGCCAGAATAGGCACGAGTATGCAGCGGGCCGGCGATATGATGAACCCTGGAAAAGATGGATCTTGAAAAAGGCTCAATTGACGTGAAACAGAGTACTTTTTCCTTGACACCAGCACAAACATAAATGAGATGAATCTTTTAGGTTTGACATATTCCTGCGAGCAGTACGTCGTCTAGTAACACTCAATTTACAGATGGGCACAACCAATGTTGCGCCACAGCAAAGGGTGAATCCATTAACATTTATCGTTTCTTCCGAAATGTATCACAAATTCAATTTCCATTGCAGCTCGTAAAACCATGACACGTGGGACGGTGCCCGTGCACCCTCTCAGTTAGCATAGGGTTGTTCGGAAAGTTTCCACCGATTATGACCCTGAAATTCAAAAGCGTACACTTCGTTCGAACAAACATTTTTGATCGATATAAGTAAATACAGTCCCCATACTCTGCCAACATGAGAAGGATTCAATAGATCCCACTGTTGAAAAAGCTGGAATTCTGCATGTGAAACTCGGAAGGACGTTCCACCATCATGTTGTATTTCAAGGAGATATATCTTCAAGGAAGCTATCCAGATGGTTGGAAATCCAATAGATACATAGTAGACAACAGGACTGCGGTATTAAAGGCAGAATTCACGATGAATAAGCAACCCATTCCAAATTAAGTTAGAGATGGTGAGTGGTACCAGAAAGGAGGAAAAACTATGAAAAAGGCCCAAAATCCGAGAAATGGGACGTCTTTTTTCCGTGATCTCAGCATTGATGCGACTTCCATCGCTGTGCCCTCTTCAATATAACGCTCTCTCTGCTATCTAATCACTCTGCATTAGATTTGCTGCGAGTGATTAGATCATCGATGGGCGTGGATCGCCAAGTGCGCTAGGAATGAGCTATGCTAGACCGCCGAGGTCAAATCTTCCGCTGCCAATTGCGTGTCAGTCCGCATCCTCAGCAGGTCCGCCTGTCTTCCCAGTAGGCAATTTTCCCCTCCCTCGACCTTAGTTTCTTTCGTGGCGTCCTCCTTCAAGTATTCGCAGTACAGTTTCGTAGCCCAGCTGGCTTTTTTCTTTAAATACATATATATCTTGGCATTCCATGTCGGTCACGCCTAATTCGAGGCGGCCGTTCAACAGTTTCAATGCAGATTTGTTAGAATCAAAAGCATAAGCTTATCTCGGCCAATGTCCGATATCCAACGATCCCCTTGTGTTCTTCTCTCTTTGCTTTTGGAGTGTTTGCATTTCTTCAAAGCAGTTCAGAGATAAAGCATTTGAAACTGAGCTACTAAGAACGTAGGAAACTTTCCGAACAACCCAGTGTTATCAACCGGGTATCTTCGATGCGCACTCGTTGCTTCGATATGATCGTAACTGGAGCTATAACACGAATTAAGGGTTCGTTCTTGACACAAAATATACCGTCAAAATATTCAAATTACATTTCAGGTGCAGCCCCCTGTGCAATGCGCTATTAACCCCATCAGGTTCCTGTCCTGATTTCATTCGTCTTATGCCCCGATTTTTCCTTCCTTACCATTAGTGCTCCTTGCGATAATTATGCGTGCAACCTATCTATACATCAATTGCCAATTCACCTTTTATTACCCCCCCCCCCGCCCTCCTGATATTTACTATTGGTGCAACAGCGGTCGAATTGAAAATGGAAGGTGAGCGGACCTACTGGAATTAGTACTCGGAGCCGTACCCACTCCAGCGACTGCAGGGTTGATCGACCGCTGCCCTTTCTTTGCATGTTGCCACCGCCACTGAACAATTCACTGAATATTCGTAGCTTCTTTTGACGCACATTATAATCATTTTAAGTTGAAAACACGTTGTTTCTTCTGTATTCACTCTTTCCCTCTACTATAATTTATATCTCATCTCCATTGATGATTTTTATTGGAATTATCCTTTCTTCCACACAATAAGGGTTGTTAGCTGGAAAACAATAACTAAATCAATAAACAAATCTACAGGGTGGGCCAAAATTATAGTAACTGCTTATGCGCGCGTTCCTCTTCCTTTTGTGCATGATATGATAGAAGACAATGTTTCTTCCTATTGATACCTTGTCATACCGTTTTCAAAATTATTGAAATAACCACACCATGGCACGCCGAACCTCAAAATGAACCGATAAGGGTCTCTGGCACGCCCATCCATCGACAATTCAACGTGACAGAGAAGGTCTTATGGGTATCTCTTAAGCGCTTCAATAAGTTAGGAACCACCTAACCATAAGATGGAGAAGAAGGAGATTCAAAGGTTGCAGTTACCACCATAACAAATATCAGTTTCGCAGAAGCTCGCTTTCCTCCTTTCCTCCTTGCCGCCAAACTGAAAAAAATAATGGTAAAGACCACTTGAAACACTTTCCTGACCCAATGTTTGTCATGGACAAGAGGCTGCTAAACGTATTACTGTGAACGTTTCAGTGGGGCTAGGCACCCAGTTCTAATTATACAATTATGCAAGGAGCGATTCTTCGTGTTCATAGCCTTCTATCTTTTGTTACCTAGGAACTACACCGAATTCAGCTGGATTTTCTGCATCGTAAACCTTGAGGAAATAGTAAACTGAAACCATGAGAAAATCTGATTCCCTCAAAAAGACACAAAAAAAACTTGGAACCATTTTGACGCGTCTCACCTGCGTGCCTCCGTGCTTGCCTTCCACTTCATCTAAGAGCCTGTGTCGCAGGAGGTGAAAAATTTCAGTCCAAAGCTGGCTCTGTTCTGTGATAGGAATGACTAATACTTTTTTTGGGATCATTGGTTTTGCTGGGTTGATGTTCGTCCTTGCTGACATAAAGTATCAGTCACAATAAATTTGGCCCACACGAGAGACGCTCAAGAATCTCCTGTGCTCGCCGCTCTAAAACTAGGTCACCGCGCGCCGCGTCGTCTTTGCTTTAAACATGACAACTTGCCAATATCACTACGCCAAATAGGCATTCGAACAGGCGTGCTGATATTGTCAAATTGCCACGTTTCAAATTGCAAAGACACGGGCGACGCGGCGCGCGGTGACCTAGTTTTGGCGCGGCGACCACCCGATCAATATTTACAAAGCTTTTTTCTTCCATGTAGGCCTTATTTCTGCATTTTAAGGTGCAACTCGGGGTTCGCGGGGGGGGGGGCACGCGATGGCGCGGCGCCCTGTTCTTCTGCTTCTCCAAGGCTTTGTGCCAGGGCAGGTACTCTTTCGTCATCACGTGGCATTTTGAAATACGCGCCATCGGACTGAGCCTTGGAGAGAAGACGAAAAGAGCGCCGCGCCATGGCGTTCCCCCCCCAAACCCAAGTTTCACCCATTTTTTATATCGTTAATGATTCCGCTTTTCTTTTCTTTCACGCCAAAAAAACTTTTAGCGGTTCCCAATCGTGACAAGTTGCCATGTTTCAAACAGCAGAGACGGCGGATACTGTAGCCGCCGCGTGCGGCGACCTACTTCCGCTCGTGCGACGAGCTCAGGGGGACTCTTGTCCCTCCGGCCCACCCTGCATACGAGATCCATGCCCTTACTAGCATGTCAAAGATTGTTCAAGTAAATAAGCTCTCATTCGATATATGGTAGACTGGAGTACTTTCGTCAGCTTCAATTGGCTGCACAGGGTGCGCGCATTACGAACATTGCGCCTGGCGGAATTTCTTCAATTTTTCGTGTTCTCTTCCGCTTATTCTGTGTTTGTGTTGGATAACTCAACATTGTTCGATTTCTGTGGTGCCTCAAGAAAGCAGCTTATTGCAGTACTACTTTTTATTTCTGAAGCTTTTATTGGGTTTGTTCGGCATGCTACCTCAGAGCGTCTCGAAGAGCTACCCAACTGGCGAGATGGCAGAGACACAATGGTTCAGCGGGCGAGTCGCAACGAGGTACCCGTCAAGAGGCCCGTCGCGCGGCAAGAAGGTGGAGTTAGCGGGCGGATCGCGATGGTACTCCTATTCATTTTGAGGCGAATTCACTACAGTGCGCGCTGCGACTCGTACACTGCTTGTCTTCTTGTCGCGCGACGGGCCTCCTTTCTGTAAGTGAACAAGACCGTGGCGTTCAGCGCCATTCATGGGTTTGGACGATAAGGAAGCCTCTCTGAACGAGTCGAATTAGTGGAAACACTCACCTAGTCATGATCAAGGAAACACACGTTCTCTTTCGCAGTTATCGCAAGCGTTTTGTTAGCGAGGCGAAAGAGAATATTATCGCTATAACCACTGTAACCCGCTAGACTGATCCATTTCTGAGGTACGGACAGTTGAAGCTTGCATCGCTTGGGAATAGAAGCCTCTGCAGTCTGCTTTTGGATGAGCCACGGATGAACTTTAAGATACCTGCATTTTCCGGGTGGGAAAATCAAACACAACAGATATAACAATGAGAGTCGGTCGGGCTGAAAACCACCGGGCAGTCTCGGCTCGGTGTGGTCCGCGGGCGGCCGTCTTCCAACCCCCTGCTCGACAAAGGACGACCTTTCTAACACCACCGAAGGACTACTGTCTCTAAGTCTGACTCTCATTGTTATATCTGTAGTGATCTCATAATAAAATGTCACATGTGCCACGATGGTGCCTCTTGCAAGGAATTAGAGGCTTTCCCGAAGCTGGTGGGCAGATTTGAATGTGAGTGTAGGATTTTGGTCCTCTGTGAGTGGTGTATTGTTTTTGTTCTTCATAAACAGGAATTGAACCCATCAGTTATTTGCAAGGTCCGATTTTTTTGTGAATTTCCGTAAATTTTGCCCACACTATGGGTAAAGGAAGGCATTTGGCCGATGAATTGTCATCAAACCTGCAAAATACTTAATTGGAAACGTTCCACGATGAAGCGATATTTTCATGAATACGCAAGATTAATCAGCGAAGGTGGCATTCTGGCAGGCTGTTCCGCCATTCATTTAAACATTGGCAGGAAGCAGTAGTAGCCCATCGCGTTACCCATTAATTGGTTTTTTGTTGGTTGCTCTCTCGTTCGTTCTCGTCAGATAAATTGCTTTCATTCACTGTGGCTCCTGCTGCGGAATGTATGCCGAGCCATTGGATAGGCATCAGACCATGCGGGCCTTCGCTCATTCATATAGGCCACACCTAACAACACTTAAATTGAGTCAGGAAGGGCAGTATGGCGGGCACACTCCTGATATTAGTTCCTTATCTTCTTCGAGGTTTATTTCAAATTATGCAGCCCGGCCGTAATGTTGAGAGACTTCGTGGATATTCCGGTATCTTTTCACTCGGAGCGGTGCTTACTAGTTAATTCGGCGTAGGTTACCCGCTGTTCGCCAACGTCTGCCGTGAGGGAATACCTAACATACTGAAATTCAGTATCGAATTCTGTACGTATATGGCATAGTAGTGAAAAAAGAAAATCTTTGCTTTCTCCTGCTCTATTCATGTGTGGTGTTTATCGATTCGCGTTAAGGCTGATCAAGCTTCTTTGTATGAGCTGTAATCTGTTGTATCCGGAATAGCGCACCTATGCGTGCATCCAAAAAATAAACATATAAAACATCAGACCAGCACATTTGACTAATCTACTTCTACGAATTCCAGTTCGGTTTTATATGCAGCGAAAATCGCTCGAAACATAAATGTAATAGTTTGGAGTCCAGGAAGTTCTATTGAAAGGACTGTTCACCAATAGGTCCAGAGGCTTTGCCGTGACCAATTACATCATCAAGTTAAAAGGTCGCCTACGTGATTCTGTCTCGATTACATACTCTGAATGAAGAAGCTGGTGAAAGAAAAATACACGTACCGCTGTGCGAAAACTAGAAGCGTCTTTCATGTCCCATTGGGAATTGGGAACAAGAACAGTGAACCGATAGATTTCTCACTAGTTGGACATGCAACAGCGGAGCCGTCGGTGCAAACTATTGTCGACCCTCTCTTTGCGCAATACGAACGATCGTTTTTTGACACTCTTGTAACATTCGACTAGAATTGGATCTTTATGGCAATTGGAGCGATAGGCTAACAGGGCCTAGCTAGCCGGGCCGCATCGAGAGGACCTCAAATTTCCGAACCAAAAATATGCCAAACGAAGGTCATGCTGAGTGTATGGTGATCTGCTTCGGCCCTGATTCACGATAACTCGAAACTCAGTGAAAAAACCACGGCAAAGCAGCAAATTAAGAAGATGGAACAAATCGTCAAAGATTTGAACTACTGAACTCGACCTTAGTCGAAAAAGAAGGAATCTTCCTTCCTCGCGGCGATGGCACTTCCACACGTCGCACTGGTGATGTTCCACAACCCGAACAAGTAGAAATACGAAGCCCTGCCTCACTCGTCATATTAGCCGTACCTCCCCCTCAGCAACTACTAATTTCTCATAAACACAGACAACTATTTGAGGTAGAAGTGCTTCAGTAAACAAACTCGGGTGTAAACTGACTTCAGCGACTTCATCGGCTCCAGGACTCGAGAATTTTATGAAAGAGGCACAATTGCATGTGTACCTCGTTTGCGAAGACGTGTAGATTCCAGTGGTCTTTATTTGATAATGTTTGCGCGGAGCTGAGCTATGGCGTTTTATTAAGTTGAGCTACGAGTTAGTGGCGATTTGACATCGATTTCGAAACTTCACAACTTTCGTCGAAGCATCCTTATCAAGTGAAAGTGAGGGTACTTCTCTATCATGGCTTCTCAGTTTCGTAAGGAAGAACACTAGGATGTCCGTTCCGAGGTGTGCGCAATTATCGTGATTTTTATAATACAGGAAATGAGCGAGCAAGCGGGATAGCTTACTGTTGGTCGTTATAAGACAGCGGATTATGGAGAGCGAGAAAAACTATGAAGCCAAGTTTCTGCAT
>KZ346268.1:69971-81340 GCA_002352805.1 Teladorsagia circumcincta | reverse complement strand
AGTTAGCTTGGTCCTCGTGGTGTCTAGAAGGGGGTGTGCGCACTGGAATGTGCAGCAGGTAGTCTCGAAGGTCATCCGTAATTCTTTGCTCCAATGGGTTTTACCAAGGAATTAGCAATGTTCTCTATCTAAACAAGATGCGTGGCTCAAAAATTGCAGTATTGCCAACGCTGAGCGAATTACCCTTTTCATCCGACTTTTCTTCTAGACCGCAGATGGGCCAACCTATTTACACAGCATACACAGGCGGAACTATTACTGGATGCAACACGGATGAAAACTGTAGCAAGATATTTGCCGGTGCCACCTGTGGACCACAAGGTCTTTGTGGTTTCAATTTTCCGAAAACAGCTAGCATGGTAAGTTCCCGTAGAACAATTTTATACAAAATTCCAGATCAATGTACTAGGAAATGTGAGCCTTTTTTTTCATTTTTCAGGTACAACGTCTAATTCGCCCGCTGAGACATCTCTCAGGAGCTGCTATGTTTTCCTGAACAGCAAAAAAACGCAACAATCACAACCTAAACAAAAAAAATGCTTTATTGAGTGAATTCGACGACAGTTATCGTCAACTTGCTGAATAAATGTGAACTTTGCGGTGTTCCTTGACATTCCAGCATTCCTTCAATTCCCCTACCCTTCCCTAATTTTCGTTTCAGTTGTTATTTCGACACCTTCAAAAAGAAGCCCCAAAAGTTCTGTACCAGTAGGGTTTGTTCCATAGAGTAGGCCTGTTACACGAAGCGTCTCATAGGCAAATCGATTTCCGTTCAACTCCAGCTGAAAAACCCTATTCCTGTATAAGAGGAAATCAGCGAAACTGACCCACTGTGGATGAACTCGATATCAAAATGTAGAGCATCATCTGGAGAATACAATGGTGTCCTTTTCATTTCGTTTCGGAGTAAAATCAAATCTCAATCAAATGTTGATTGCTTCCATTCTCTCTATCATTCTCTATCTATTCGCCTCTGGTTATAAGTATAGCGAGCGACGCTCGCTAATGAGCTGGTCCCAGGTGATTTGGTGAAATTCTTGTAAATAAAGAAGTAAAAGTGAGATTAATTGGAATCTTCACGCACCACTGATTCGCCGTGAGCAGAGCTATCAGTCGGTGAATTTTTAAGTGGTCGATGTCAGACTTTGCGACGAGCCCTGTTTTGCACAAGTTCCGGGAGCGACGGATCGCTCAAGCGACGCGTCGTTCCCGAAATTTGTGCACGTCGCAAAGTCTGACATCGGCTAGTCGCGTAAGCTATTTCTGCAGCAGTTATGGCGAGGTGCTGGTTGTGACGGATTCCACGCGTCGCAAACCGTCGATTGAACATAAATTAGTAGCGGTATTGTACATAGCTGGGTCACTGCATATGAATCCAAAGTGCACCTGCAAAATCGATGCGCTTGCATTGTACTTTTAAATTATCTTCGTCGAATACCTCCCCTCACCGGACTCCCACCCTCGAGTCGACTGCTTCTCTGGGAATAAGTTAGCACAAAGTTAGCCACGCTGAATACATCATCAATACAACTACAAATACAGGGGTCACATTATGAAGGACGCGCACCACTCCCGGCGGAGAGGAGAGGAGGAGCTGATTTCGAAATCGGGCTAGTTCGACGGTTGACTCAGCCCTTTGATCAAAGTGAACCATTGTATCTTGTTTTTTCCCACCATCATGTGAACTGCTGCCCCCTTTTGAAGCCACTACTTCAATCCGAATTGCAGACTTAGAGCGCAGTGAGCGCGAGGGTTTCGACTAGTGAGTGGGTAACCGTAATCGTAGTGGAGGCTGCTTTGAAAAACTACTCGGTTCAAATACGAATTATCACATGGTGATCTTTCCCCTCCAGATGAAAATAAGCTGCATACAAAATTATTGTCATTTTTGCTCACCTTCATGGATCACTCTCAGTCCCTATCTTTCACTAATGCGATGTTTGAATTACTTGGATACCGCGGCCTGTGGCGTCATGGGTTAGGCCGTTCGTGATAAATCAGTGTGATGTTCATGTTCAGTGCTTGTACAACTAGAGTCAAATCGTAGCGAAAACACAGTTTTCACCTTGACGTGAAGTGGAAAAAACGGGTAAATAAGTAATGCCCAGGATGCGGGCTCATGCGTTTTCCAAAAAGATTGTTTCAGTAAGCCCAAACAAAGCTGATGTAAGCAACGACAAATGTCATGGTGAAATATTCTGTACGCGACCTTGAATGGCGAGATGTCATTCGCGAATGCGGCGGATTCGATGTGATAATGTGTCGATCCAGCTAATGTTGATGTGTACCGCCAACTTGGTTTGTACATGTGGCAGTACATTAATAGGCAATAAGATTTATTCGTAATACTATAGCATATAAGGGGGTAGCTTAGATATTTAGAAGATACGATTGGAAAAGCTTGTGTCAATGCCTGGGTACCCCCCAGGAGGCCCGACGCGCGACGAAATCAGAGACGCTGCTGCGGCAAGAGGACGACGAGTCGCACACCATACCTAGGCGTCAACTTCAGTATAACGTGTCTACGTCCCACACCACTCACACCACGGCGTAGGCTCAAAAATGCGATATGTGCTCAGTCACGCCGGTTTTGTTCATTTTCTTAGTATTGGTACGTCCATCGCCGCAAAACTTACTGTTTGATGTACATGTTAAAATTTTGATTGCTAGCTACATTATGATAGATCTTCCCTAAAAAGGCAAATTAGAAAAAAAATGTGGAAATCTAGGCTGAAAATCAGTCAAAGCAGTTAAAATTTTGACATGCACATCAATCATTAAGTTTCGCAGCGGAGAAAGGTAGGAAACATAGCAAAAAGGAGCAGAAGGGGATAAATGAAGGTGCTATCTTAGTTGAGGGGGGCCACGCGACGACACGGCGCTCTCACTGTTCGTCTACTTCTCAAAGACTTAGTCCCTGATGGCATGTATTTTGAAACTGCCACGTGATAGTAAATGTAATAGTACTGCCAGTTGGACTAAGCCTTGGAGGAGCAGACGGACAGAGAGCCGTGTGGTCGCGTGCCCCCCCCCAACTAAGATAGCACCTAAATGAAATGGGGTGGACGTACTGATATTAAGAAAATGAACAAAACCGGCGTGACTGAGCACATATCGCATTTTTTAGCCTACGCCGTGGTGTGAGTGGTGTGGGACGTACTATGACACGTTATATTGAAGCTGACGGCTAAGTATGATGTGCGACTCGTCCTCTTGCCGCGCCAGCTTCTGTGATCTCGTCGCGCGTCGGGCCTCCTGGGGGTTACCCGTCAATGCCTTGGTGAAAGGAGCAGGGAAGCAGCGGAATCGGACGACAGGAGGGTCTAGTTCATGTGAGGTCCGGCGGCGATGGAATAAGCCTAAGCGTTCGTTGTACCGTCTTTTGTACGGCTCCTCTTCGTGTAAGACTGAAGTCATGAAGCATAAATTACCATTCCATTGTTTCCATTAACCCTACTGAATCGGTAGATTCTGAATGTGAAAAACCCCTCAGAAAAAAAGGTTTTCAGGATTTGAGAACTTATTTCACAGAGGTGTCGAGCTGGATAGGTTACCCTCACGTCTTCATTTCATACCTGGCAGAATCAGCACTGCTGTCTAACGGAGCTCTAGAAGAACACAGCTGAGGACGATGTTCAGATGGATGATGCTCAAAAAAGTACAGGGTGGCAAGTGGTACGAAAAAAGCTCAATAATAGGCAGTTTGCGCCAGATGCCTATCTGCGCACTCGTAAAATAGAAGAATGTCCATGCCAGAGAGCGGTTTATCAGATTAAGTGCCGAGATTGTAACAGAACCTCCACTGGGGAAAGAGAAGGAGTTTTGGCAACACCAAGAAAACGGCTGACTGACAGTGCACACGGTACTTCTTCACCAGAACTTAAGAGGTATAAGTTTGAGGATCACAGTCAGGGAATTTTACATGAAGTGCACTGTGTCAACGCATGGGATGGAAATTGTAACTCAAAAGACGTTCTGTTAGAAGGGTCGTTCAGTCGGTATCTCACACCACAGTAGTAGATTAACTGCTCATTTACCGCTTTCGTCATTTTTCTTGAGCCACTCAGTAGTCCATTAGCTGGATTCATTTACCATAATCATCATTCTTAATGCGGCTCCTTGTTAGGCAATGATACTCCACGGATTCAATAACATCCACCTCTCCTTCGGCGCTGCTCCCATTCTTCACATTCGATAAAGGCTGGCGCCCGTTCCACAGTTGGCTTCAGCGCATACGATCACCCCCTCCTTGCAAACTCCCTCGTAACGCCCCCGTGAGACCTTGGAAATCCAGTGAATTGCTAGCGAATCGCTGAAAGGATCTACCAGCCGTTTGAAAGTGACAGGCCTGTACTACTGTAGTGGTGGAGCCTAGACTCCCCTAGTGAGGTGTCTAAACCCGCCACTTCCAAACACTCTCTAGTCGCTGGCACATTTTTCAAAATGTCGGTGCACCTTCCGAACTGCTGGCGCACGCTTGTACCCAGCGATTTGCTAGCGCACCGGCGGTTCGAAAGATGTGCAAGCGGGTCGACATTCATAGACGCAAAGTCTGACATCGGCTTGAAAGAGTCAGCCTCCCGTTGCTCAAACGAGAACTAACGTAGTCTGGAACACATCGACACATCGAGGATGATCTCGCCGATCTAAGGGCAACTCAAATCCGAAGAACTGCACAAAGTACAATTTGAAATGTCGACGAAAGCTAGCAATTATAAGTGGGCACAATTGCATAATAAAAAATTCTTTTTTGGGAAAGAGACAGTTTCATTGTCGGGGTTTTCAATATTTTCAGATATCACGTTTACAATAGTGCATGAAGCGGAGCAGTATGACGCCGTTTATTGCGCCTTGAAATTCTGGACAGCACGTAGTTAACCGTATAAAGGCATGTCGAACCGAATTGTTGGCCGAACCAAGCCGATCAACCATGCTGCTTCTTCTTACGGTGCGTCTGATTTGTTACGCTTGCTTCCCACCTATTTTGTATGCACCAGCGAACGTGTGGCTGCGCAGTAGCGATTTCTCAAGTACTGCTCAACAATATAACGATAGCAACCTTTGATGATCATCTAGAATAGCTTTATAGTTGAAAATGCAATGCATAGAAATCTCAGGATTTTATCCCCTTCAATAAGAAGCCATTTTCAGCACCTATTAACGGCTACCGTAGCCTAGAAAGATCGTAACTCGGAGTGTTGCGTTGTCTAGCGCATTATAGTGCTAGAACTTTGGTTTGCGCAGAAGAAATGCGGTGTGAGCATTCCAACGATGACGTTCAAAATGGTGCATGAGATTTCGTACTGTCCATGATATCCAATCGAGTCATTTCTGCGAAGTAGGTACGGGATTTGGGCAGCACTATTGCAAAACTGTAATGGTGTTTCTGCCGGAAACTCACAGAGTTGATAGCAAAATATTGAATAATGGGTTCAGAGAAGAAGTCGAAAAAATTCGTTATTTGCTCGGATTACTCGCCCACAGGCAGATATGTTCTTCTACATATGCGAAAATATAACCTTGCAGATTTTGGCTTCAGTAAGGGGAGATTTCGGATTGTTCGAGAAAAAGACTGCTCCCTGTGGCCAAGTGCATCACAAGGTGATGCATGCCGCAGGCCGAAAAAAAATCACTCGGCCACGCGCGCGGGAAAACCGAAAACAGCGCTAGTACGCGATGTGTTTTAGCAGGAGGAAAAAACCCAACAACCGTCAAGAGGTCAGGTGCAGTAGGCGAATTGATCGCGTCACGCTCCTCTTCCTGTTAGAAGGAGGGCATCAGCGCCCTGTGTAATCCATGGAGAGAGGTCGTGGCTAAGAAAGGCCACTATATAGATTACTGATCCTACGTTTCTCTCGTAAGGATTTTGTGTTTAGCAAATTGACTGAATTTTTTCCAAATCTTTTGAGGCACCCTGAAAGGTTTTCTCATATTGCTATTATGTTTCATCAGTTCTTCCACATATGCTCATATGAGAAGTTTGCAAGCAATTTCCCTCTCAGGCACTACTTACCCCTGACTGTCCATGCCACCAATAGTGCAGTCGCTTGAGGGCAAATTGCGAGAGCTGCGCACCTGTGGTAGACCACATTCTTTTTTTTCGAATCTATCCTCCAGTGCCATTTATGTGGATTTTGTGGAAAACAGAAACTATTTCCATGCCAGCATCGATCTTCCATAACTAGTGAGCTCTAAGATTGGTAATCTGGTCAGCGGAGGAGTGAGGGTGGGAATAATACTAACCACTGCACCCCTTCTTGAAGTAACCTCATGTAAAATATCAGATAAAACATGCCCCGAGAGGTAGGATGACTTTCAAACACAAATATAAAACTTGCTCACTGTGAAAACGTTGACTGTGTGTCAGTAAAAGCATGGATCTATTGGCTCTCGAGTATCTGCTGTGGTCTGGGTTGTAGCCACCATGAAAAAAATGTCAAGAGTTCATCCGCCTGAGCAGAAAATATTCGGGCAGGAAGGAGCAGAAATTATCCTACTACATATAGTCGGCTAAGCGGTTGTGTGTGTGTGTGTGTGTCTAACCGGAAATTCGTAACTTCGCTCCCATTGGGCGCAGAGCACTCAAACTTTTAGGAGATATAGGGGTCGGACGCCAACATTGATAGTGGGTGAACTGATAAATGCTGATTAGAGCTGATAACGGACGTCGGAATGCCGATGTCGCCAATGTCGCTACGCCGTTCGCGTTGACAGTGGAGAATTTGTACTCACAAGAATTACGTGGTGTGTAACGGGGACCCAAACAAAAAGCGAAAAAAGATCATAGCAAGTGATAAGAGCTGATAACGTGCGTCGGGATGCCAAAGCCATCAGTTTAGTTTTGCCTTTCGCATTGACAGCAACATGTTTGTACTCATGTATGTTATGTGGTTTGAGGTCTGGACCAAAAAATTGGGTGAAAGGAAGTGGCTGCAGCTGATAAGAGCTGACAAGGGGCGCCAGACAGCAAATACCACCAATTTCGTGGCGGCCTTCACAGTGACAGTAGAACCTTGGCTCCTACATATAGTAAGGAAGGTCCCACGTAAACACGGGTAGTGGGTGATCAAAAGTGATAACAATCGATAATTGTTGATTGGACTGTGGCACCATCATTTTCGTTGTATTCTTCGTGATAACAGTAAAACCCCAGCTTCTACATGTTGGATAGGGGATCTGACGGAGACACTAATGGTGAGCGGTATGAATTGATAACAAATGATAAGGGCCAATAAGTGACGTCCAAACACAGACTCTCCAACTTCATTGCAATCACTGCTGGCGAACAATAAAGGTGGTGGCGTGTTGGTGGTGAGGAACAGGAAGTGGTAGTGAGTGTACTGAAATAATTATTGACAACTGACTGTGCACTCAGTCGAACTAAGCCAGTTTCCTAGCAAGTGACATGTTCCTCTCCGATTCCTCACCGAGCGAGTGATGTTGGGCCGCTACACTACCCGGACCTTGACCAGTGGTGAATTTCCGTCAGAGTTAGGCATGGCTTGCGCTCGGATGCTCTGTGATTTGTCACATTTCGTTCTTGCACCGTTGCTAATAGCAAGAAAATTACTATTAAACCGCTAAAACATTCTAGTTCAATAGCAATGCTGAATGTTTACGGAGTACTGATAAGCACCAGCTTCATTCAGCATGCTACTACGCACACAACGCGATGATCTTCAATGAGATTGAAAAAACTTGATCTAGCGCATTTTGTTCAAAGCATGTTACCATTGCTTTCTCAGCCAAGTGACATAACATTCTGGGGGTTGCCCAGTTTCATTTACCATGTGATGCGCGCGGTTGCGTGCGGAGGCAAACTCTTAAGGATAATAACTGAATAAGTAGCCCTGAAATGAAGTTTCCGCTACACAAGATTTCTACATGTTTGAATTTCTAGATTGCTGAACCGCTATTTTCTTTCTATGTTCTGAAACTTTTAGCAGATCTGCCAACAATTTTCTGGCACGATTCTGCGGACATGTGCTGTTTTGTGAGCTGCCTGAGAGCTTCTCTCGGATATTACTTGAAGTCCCACTCTCATTTCCAGATGATCTACTACAAATCAACCAAGGCTGGATGTTATTATCAAATGTGTCCAAAATCTGCACCGAAGAAATATGCGGTAGCTTGCGTGTTGAATTCTGCGTGAGTCCCTCCCCTTCATGATGCCGAGTGAGGAGGAGAGTGCGAGTATGGCAAAAAGACTAAGAAGCGAGTTTTTCGAGCAAAGTTCATACTTATAATAAGTGCTTTTAGCTACGCATGTGATATCGTGCCAGCAAAACTTCCGAAAGCCAATAACAGATTAAATGAGAGTGCCAAACTCCACCAACCCATTTAAATTTTTCAGAGGCAGAGCTGTGCTCTGAAAGCCGGGTAACATTACGGAAGTAGAGTTCAGAATGTGGTATCAGATGACCCTCCGTAACGTAGGTGGCAGGTGACCACCACAGGATTGCTTGCATTTGACGCATATACCGCGCTAAAACTGACGGCAACGACCATTTTCGTCGCATCTTCCCTCGTCAACGACTCTATCCAAGCTCGGTTGAGTGGAGTAACACTAACATACGCTCAAGATAAGCATGGGATTCGTCAAACTTCTCATTCCTTCCCATTCTCTCACTTATTTGCTGTCTCGTCTGCAAAGGTGTGCCACTGAAGTGTGCTGCAGATCGTGCCGCTTATTCTAAGGTCTGAAGAGCAATACGTCCCTGGAGTGACTTAGGCTCCCAATGTGAGAGAGGTGCACGGGCCATTGTAATATGTATGGCTGTCGTCTAGCCAGCCCTAAGCAACCCACCTCTTTTATTCGCCTTTGTTCAGACCACAGCTGAACCAGCCCATATATAAAGCATACCAAAATTTGCCTGCTAATGGATGTAATCTCGACGGGGATTGTGGAGAGATATTCACCGGTGCCACTTGTGGACCACGAGGCCTATGCGGTTTCAAATAACCAAAGATAGCCCAGTGAGTAGAGTATTTGCGTGTAAAAAGCAATACCATAATAGTAGGTTGTCCAGAAAGTAATGCGGGTTTTGGAGTGTCGTACTTGTTTTGAACAAATTGGCGAGAAAACTTTTCGGATTGGATCGCAAAACTATTACAAATCATTGGTAAGCTTGTTATATGTACTTTTCTTTGTATTCATGATTTGTGATATAACATGTAGGTTGGATTAGTTTTTCAAGCCTAAAACGAAGATGTTGAAGTAACATTTAAGTCATTAATTTTTATGTGTTCTATGGACAAGAGAGACAGACAGCGGAGACAGTTAGGATCATTAACGAAGTGTGGGACCAAGGAAGCATGAGTTACGCGGTGGTCGTCATTTAGATGTTGCCGAAGACAATTTGAAAACTTTAGTAAAAAAAAATCTTCGTGCAACCAGACTCAGACTTTGCGAATCGCGCGAATCGCTACTAGCAATTCGCTAGCGTCCGCGGTCGCGTTGCTGCACCAGCCAATTGAGCATTCATTAACCACGAGGCGACCGCATACGCTAGCGAATCGCGCGATTAGCAAAGTCTGTCATCGGCCATACGAGGAATAGCAGCTTAGTCATAAGGAGTATACCAGCAGTTTCGTAGCATCGTAAAAAACTGAAAAGGTAAAAGCTGGCAAGTGGGTCTCTTACGAGTTGATTGAGCAGAAGCGAATTCGGCGCCTTTTAACTTCTCCTTCGCTACTTTTATCAAGGAACCATCCCTTTTTGGAGCACTTTGTACAAGGGAAACTTCCTGCTCCTGCGTCCAACATTGGTCAAGAGGGCCGATCCTCTTCCACGACAATGCGTGACCACAAACTTCCCTACAAAATTGACCGAGTTGGACAATGAAACTCTGCCTCAAGTGCCGCCTACTGATTTACACTTCTTCGAGCACTAAGATGGTTTTGTGTGTGTGGGAAGCGCTCAGCTAACAAAGCGAAATGTAAAGGTGTTCGACGATTTACTTGCCTCCAGAAGTTCACAGTTTTATGTTGACCGAATCCAAGCGCTTGTGTCTCGTTGGCAGAATGTGCTGATTCTAGTGGTGCCTATTTTGACTAATCAGAATGAGTTCAGATATAAAGTTTTGAATGGACATGTCAAAACCTGCATTACTTTCTAGACAACCTAATAGAACTTTTCCAAGCCATTTTCATAATTTATTTAGATACAGCATCAATTCGACTGATGAGGCGACTCTTAAGAGCTGATATATTTCATTAATCACATTTGATTCAATAGTTGGTAATAAATATTTGCACAAAGTACAACGAGGAATGATTCAAGCCATTTCCATAATTCAGATCAACTTCTAATATTTGCTCTCTATAGCTCGTCTTACAAGGATTTCGGGCCATTGTCGCGCACATTTCAGCCGTGACAACGGCCCCTTAGGCATTCATCCTGCTTATAGAATACATAAAGTTCCATAAAGGATCACATGACGTCATCGTGGGTTGTTTCAGAGGCAGAATTTGCGAGAAGCTGATGCCATTGAAATGTGATGTAGAGATTTGTGGTGGTAGCAACCTATTATTGAATAGGCAATCCTGTCACCATTCGACCGAAGATTATCCGCATTCGACAAAAGGTCGCTGTTCGACAGAAGAGTAACTTTCATATCCGGTAATCGACTTATCAGAAATCCTACACGTAAAATTAAGGAAGAAAAAGAAACCATTAAAAACCATTAGAAACAAATTACCAGCACAATGCCTTCGAGCAAGTAAAGTGTGGATGCCGTTTGCCTGAAAATCCTGAGCGTCCGAGGCAAAGCAGTTTGTTTCCAAGTAGTCCGGATCATAAAGCTCTCCTCATTCGAATGAATCAAAGCAATTGAAGCAGACGGTATTGTGTTGGGTCCGGATCACAATTGGTGGTGCAGAATCTCCTATGAGGGCCACGGAGACCTTTCCTGGACCTTCTTCAAAATTCCTCGATGGTCGTTGAGTGGATGAAGTGAACTTTCTAGTGTTTTCCAAGCACTATGTAAGCTATGGGTCATAACTAAACGCAGCATGATTTACAAAACCTTGCCCTCGACGGGAATCGAACCTATGACCTGGCTCATAATGAGCGAGAGCTTTACCATTACTCTACGTTACTCCAGTTGCCCGATAACTTTATCCATGAATGCTCATGTGCAGCCAAAATTGGCAGGTCGGAACTTGCTTGGCAGGTTCACTTTGCAGTTTTACCTCCATATTTGTAATCACCCTTCAATGCTCTATCGATGTACCTAGCTCGCGTTTCGAAGTTCCATGGGAACTTCAATGCCTTCCCTCGTTAGTTCTTTGGTGTCAACAGCTCACGTCATGCTTGCTCCTTGTCCTCAAGATACTCGCCAGAAAGGGATGCAGGCACCGTAGGAAAA
>KZ346268.1:21526-33313 GCA_002352805.1 Teladorsagia circumcincta | reverse complement strand
TGGACGGGTCGCCAAAGTAACTAAGTAAGTAAGTAATGGTCTTTAGCTGCTGCCTGGTATTTGCTAAAATTGACGCTCGTAAATCCTATGGTATGGTCAACTCTAGAATAGCGGCTGGTCAATCGTATGCGACGCCCAAAACGAATGCGAAGCGGCGCAGCTCCGCTTATCGACAAAGTCTAAATTCACGTCCCTCAAAGCTACAGTGGTGTTAGCGTCTCCTCCAGCCTTACGGCTTTTCAAGCGCCTAAGTAAGATGGAATTGTTCAGTTTCAGTGAGCACTAGTTGCTGCTGGATGTGTCGCTTTTCAATTGGGGTCTGTGAACCTTTCTAATAGATCAATTGCATTTGAATGGGTCCATCCGAGATTGCTGCTCCAAGCGTTTGCAAACCGTATAATTCAAAAATCTTCAGAGACAAAATTGTGCTCTGAAAGCCGGCATCAGTTGATCAAGATGAGTTCAGGGTGGCGATCTAGAGCCAGAGAACGATGTCGGTGCTAGTAGCGCGAATCGAATTCCTTAATCTCCGCCCCCGGCGCTGGGGATTGCGGAATTCGATTCGATGTTGGCACAGGGAACGGTCCCTAACGTGACCTGCCTCCGTGACGAGGACGAAAGAGATGGCGCTCGAATCAATCACCGTTTCTGCTTTTTCCCAACATTTACTGCACCGCAAACGTGCGCGACCTGCAAACACCAAGATCTGCCGCGAGCTGCTCCATTTTTTTGTTGCCAGAAAAATAGCACTTCATCAGTTCCTATATAGGGAAGCAGGCCACGAATCCTCACTTGTAGCACGCCTTTAGACAAATAGGCGCAATGAGCGGCAGCGTGAGCAGTAACCATTCACTAAAAGACCACTATTCTTGGTCGGATCTTGAAGGCGGATTCCATGATATCAAGGCCATTGGAAATAAAATGAGGGATGGTCAGCAGTGCGAGAAAAAAGAAAAAACGAGAAATGTTATAGAACTTAACGAAAGGTACTCCTTCCTTGTCGGTTGACTTCCGCATTGATGCGGCTCTCATCGGTGCTGTCCAGTCCGACACTAACGCTTTCTCTGCTAAATGGCTAGAGGTCCAGACAGCAAGAGGGGGTGTACAGCGTCAACAGCGCCGTGAGGAGGTCATGCTACGCCGGGACATCCCTTCGATGTGAGTTGCGTGTTGGTCCGCACAACTCAGCAGTAGCGGCATTGAAGTGAAGTATAGAGGAATAGGAGCTGCGCGCTGGTGACCTAAGAAGTAATTGGGCTGTCGACTTGAATGTCAGTGGTTCGAGCTCTATCAAGCATTTTTTCTTTGCATTTTGTGACTGCCCAATTGTTAGCAATGAAACATAATTCTTGTCCTCGATCAGTCCTGCTTTGCTTTTTGATGAGTTTGAGATGATTAACTTTGAGATATTCCCCAACCTGTGTGCCGCTAGAGGGAGCCAGCATCCGTAACGCAACCTTCAACCGATTTTGACTGAACCTAATGTGATATCTGTGTAAGAAAGTCAAATTGCTACTGGAGCCAATTCAAGAAAAGTTCGAGATTCTGCTAAACTTCGAAAGTGGGCGAGCCTTTCATGCGTTAGGCTCAGGGCTGACCTATATCTGATAACGGCGACGACCCTTTGTATTTTAAATGATACCGTGAGCGTTGGATCATCATCTGTCACCTGTCGTCCCGTTGATCATCGATCTGCTCGAGCGGTCATGAGCAACATCTCCGTTCGTCCCTGTCGCGCGCCAGAATGGTCTGGGTCCTTCTCGCCCAAAAGACAAGTAGCGCTTTATTCCTTTCTTTCAGAGCTTTCGTGAGGAAGTTAAACCACCAGGCCGGCGGCTGTCCAGGTGTTCATTTGACGTCCCGAGAGCTTTAGCCGGTAAACGCTCTGGTCCAACGGTCATCACACATTTCCATAGTGTCTGGCCCTCCTTATCTTCGATCCTCGGCGAAGACGGCAGCGTCCCTGACCGTCGACAGTTGGCGTGGTTGTTCAGAGTTTTTCTACAGCATCGAGTAAGAGTTCTTCTACAGTACCGAGAACGGCGTACAGCGGGCGAAGCCTTCTCGTCTTGGTCAGTCCGATGACGTCGTACTTGATCATCTGGGCTTGCATCACGTGATCTTTCAGATGCAAGCGTCAGTGCGTTAGAAGTACAGATTGTCATCTTAGCTATTCTCCGTTTAGGCAGCCTATCCGGGCCGTAAGATCCTAGCAGCCTCTACCAAGCGGTTCTACCCATGCCGTATTGGAGGTTCCCTCAGGTTCGAAGGAATAAGGCCCATTTATCTTGCTGTTTTCGACATATTGGAAGCACACGAGTAGCTTGCCCGGCTCTGTCGTGTGGGCTAGGATAGCCCTCCAGGGACTAGCCACGCTATCCTAAAGTGGAAGAAGGAGCTTTGTACTTGAGGCGGCCCCGATTTGTCTGCCATTTACTTCCCAGTCACTTCAGTGCAAGCCTTTGACTACGCCGACATGAAAGACACCAACCGCACACACACACAGAGTGCACCACACACGCATGCATGGATACCACTGAGTGAAAACTGTTAAATCATGCTAAGAGAACTCCCACACACTTTTCGCGGACACTTTTCAGAAACATGGGCGGAACGCAACTCGTCTCAAGGGTAGGTTTCGATGTCAAATTGATGGATAGACAGATGGCTACCCATTTTATTTCGAAGTTAGGCATAAATCTCAGATTTGACTACAAATCTGTCCCCAGGGATTTTTCATTTCCGAAACACGAATATCGTACCCGTTTGCTGCAGAAAAACGTCTCTCAAGAGCCCAGGGCTTTATGTCCGGTCGTTAGAGAGTAGCACCAAAAACTGGTTGAGAACTCCTCGCAAACCTTTCGTACGGGCAACTGTAGCCAGGTGTTGATCAATTAACGTAGTTGGGAGCCTTTTCCAACCATGTTGCCGAGGCGACAAACCCGTCAGAGAATCGGTCACACGGTCTCTCTCCCCAAATTAGACTATAGAATAGTAGTCGCAATAGCTCGATATGCCACGCGGACATGAGACCGACTGTTCCGACGTCAGATTCAAACCAACGATTTATTTTAGCGCACGGCGCACACTCAAAATTCTTTCTAAAAGAGGCAAACATCATCAGTAACAAATATATCATAAAACGACAAGGCACGAACTCTTAATAACACAGACAAACAACGAAAATTATTAAAAATTAAAAAAATTAACAAAAATTAAAAAATTATCTAGATAAGCAAACCTAGAGCTATCTAGATAAGCAAACCTAGAGCAATCTAGAGGAATGCCTAAAATGGAACATCAAAGCAATGTGAAATCGTAAAAAGCGAATAATGTCTCTGGTCGATCGTGGAGCCTTAAATACCCTGACAGGTCCGAAGTACGCGAAAATCAGTATCACGCCGCCCGTATCGGAGATCATTCTTCTGATCGCGGTCGTCACCGCGATACTCCCGCAACCACTATGACTGCTTTTGCTTCATAACTCTATTCAGAGAATCGTTTAGCAGATTTGGAAAGCAGAATCGAGTTCAGTGCTTAAAATCACATTCAAGAGTTTGGGTCTCACTGAGTAGCCACTTCGAGCCATCATCCTTCCCTGGTAAGGGACTGATCCGCACGGGCTCATTGTGGAGTGTGCTATCGCTTTACTTTAGCCCGCTTATTCTTGTGAGTGTCAAAGAAAAATTGGGTTAAAGTAAAGGGATGCCTTGGTAATATAATCGTGAGCACAACTTTCCGGAAAGCGAGAAAGGAGGGTTCGATTTCCGCCTCGAGCCAAGCGTTTTGCCCGTATTTCAACAGCCTTGGGAAAGCTATCATAAAATCCCAAGAGTAAACTATTGGGTTGATGCATAATCATCATCATTATCAATCATTCTCGGAAGCACCTCCACGCATGCTCTACTTTAGTCGAGAAAATTTGGAAGGCGGCAACTCATTTCGCAATCACGATTTTTCCGGAGAGGGGACAATCAGAATAGCCGAGTTGGGAAATAGTGGAAGAGGTTCAAAGAGCCCATTGACCGACCGAAGCCTCTACAGACTACCACTCCGATTGTCGCGGAAAAACTGGCAAACGACCAAAATTCACGACGAGATGGATGACTCGGTGGACGATCGTAAAGCGTGAATCGCTTCCGAGAATGGTGACTTTTTCGCCCGTGGAATCGACCGACTGCCAACGAATCGGACGGGTGGTGAAGGATGGTGACAACACTGCGGTATCCTACAATACAGGGGGGCCAATAAAAAAGAGACTCCTCACTCAAATGGGTTTAATCGCACTTTGCTCGGATCAAAGCGAGTGCGCCCACTCAGAATTGAAGAGCACACTCCATTTCATAAGGATTTCTTCATAGCGGCCATCTACGAGGACGGCATCAGAATATTTCTCCGCGGAAATATGGTGCACTGGTCGGGCTCAATGGGGTCCTCGATGTATCGTGTACCATCACGACAGTTTCTGAAAGGCCGATCCTGAGGGGGTTTGCACAGTTAGAGCTAATGTCCCTAGAAACCTATCCCACATTGAATCGACTAAAAAAATTGTGTAAGAGCTTCAGGCTGAAGCAGTTACCGTAGGTCACCCTGAGCTCGGTGACGATGGCAGATGACGTCATATTCTGAAGACCGTAAGGGCAGTGAGAGAGGGATTGCGTCCACTCATAGAGGGACATTTAGAGAATACTATGCTGAAGAACTTCCACTAACGTCGGCAATCCCTGCGAAGAAAAAAGGGCCGAAGTGCGACATAGGCAAAATGTCTTTTTTTTTGGCTTTCCGCCATCCCTGTATGCAATTCGCTAAGTATGTCTGTGGGGTGTGTGTGTGTGCGTGCGTTTGTACCGAAATTCATGGCGCGCTTCGCTGCGGCCTTGGAGCGTTGTGTTTTTAGCATGGTGTAGGGGGTGGGACGGAAACGTAGTTGGCGGTGAACCGAAGTTGATAACATCTGATAAGGGCTGATAAAAGGCACTGAGGTGCAAATTTCACGAAATTCATAGCGCGTGTCCCAGCAGTGATGAGGCTATCGTTGCAACAAGTGATGGGCAAGGTGGAACGGAAACATACTTGGCGTGGACCGAAACTGATAACAGCTGATAAGGGCTGATAAGAGGCGCTGTCCACTACCGATGCATATTTGATGGTATAAATGAATGTTTCACAGCGAATGCTTCACAGTTTCTCAAGTTTCACTGAAGCCCACCATTTGATGCACGCAAGAGAGTGCGGAGCTAAACTGGCAATCATATAAACAGGTTTTTGTAAAATAGTTCTATCCTGTCGGCTGAGCAAAATTTGTTCAAAGAAAGCCACAATAATTATGCATCAACCCAAAATTACGGGTCCATGTACACAATTGTGTGAAATATCTCGAGCTATTTTTAAAAACTCGTTCGGAGTATCTATATGTGCTTACAAAGGAGAGTGGCGCAAAACCTACCGTTAACCTAGTTAGAAGTTGTACCTTCAAATAATTAAGAAGTCGTAGTTTGCACCATGGCGGCAATTATAATTCGCGCTAAGAACAAGATACATTGCCTTTGTGTGAGGCTGTGAATGTGATTCTTCAGGAACAAGGGGTATTTATTTTTTCTCGAAAGAAAGCCGTTTAGCTCTCGTGGGTCTTTATAGGCACGATTCAGAAGCTTTTTCCTTTATTCACGGGATCATGCTTTTGCAGTAAACGCGAAATTGCCTCTATACAACGCCATAAAACTGTAATCCTTGGGAATAACTCCCCTTTTATAAGGGAGCGAATGGGGGGAAGAAGCAGAGTTTCCGTAAATCTCTGAATTGCTGTCCTTGGTCTCACTGATCTTCATTTCCCTTCACAATGCCTTGTGCAGCTCACAAGGGAAGTCCCTCAGGTCGCCATGGCCATTCGAGAAGCAATGCATACGCCTAGATTACCTTCAAACGCTGATCTCAAATCTACCTTCCAAATCTGCTAAACGCCTTTCTGAACGGAGTTATGAAGCGAAATAGCGCAGCGGTAGTGGTCGGGACTCACAGTCAAAACGTCGAAGGATCGGTCCCCTATTGTGTTCACTGTTTCAATTCTTCGGGGATACAGCTAAACTGCTTTCGTTGCCCCATTTGACTGAATCCCTAGAAAATGCTATGCAGTATTTACGATGAGGGACCGATCCTTCGACATTTTGACTGTGACTGCCGACCACTACCGTTGCGCTATTTTGCTTCATAACTCCGTTCAGAGAATCGCTTAGCAGATTTGGAAGGTAGATTAGAGATCAGCGTTCGAAGGCGCATCTAGGCGTATGCATCGCTTCTTGAATGGCCATGGCGACTTGAGGGCCTTTCCTTGTCAGCTGGTGCCTTGTTCTGTGAAAACATGGTTCAACAAATTTTCGTTTTTAAAATTGACACTTGCTCGGAAGGACTTGCTGAATTTCTCGTTCCGGAACCACGCTGTCTCATCGCTCCTTATTCCACCTCGCATCTCGCCCAAGACCTTCTTTGCGCATCGCAGCACCTGATCGGCGTTGCAACAAGTCTGCTGGACTTGTCAGTGTGTCTGGCAAGCCACGTTCCCTACCCTTCGTGAGGTCTTCCTCCTCCTCTTGCTGCAACTTCCACCACCGTATCTTCTCCCGTTCATGTCTTTGTCTTCTTGAGAATCTTTTGGAAAGTCTGCTAGGAGCGGCCTGCGCTGCGAAGCCAGTTCTTACCAGGGGCTACCTTGATGTGCTTCACAGTTGGAAGAAAGATCTTCTTACGAGCACATAGCCGATTTCCGTCTGTATCTTCCACTGCTCTAGGCTACCTCCTGCGTCTCCCTTATCGCGAAGAACGTGCCGCAAACTACCAGATCAAGGCTTTCCTCGATCCATTCCCTTCCCTTAATTGTGCCCGTTCCAAGCTCCTTCGGTCGCTGCCGACGTGGTCATTCAGATCACTTGCTAGGGTAGAGTAATCGCTATCCGGAATCCTTCCGATGTCACAGCCAGGGCTTATGTAGAACTCGTCCTTCTCACTCTCGGGACAACCGATTTGAGGTGTCCGGACAGTATAGTCCTCATTCGTGTCTCTCCGCACGGCATTGATTAAGCTTGTTACCACTATGGTCATACCGTTCCGTTTGGTATCTTCTCCACTGCAGCATAGTGAAACCTCCCTCACTTCCCCAACCTTGCTCCCTTCCAACGCCTTTCCCGAAGGCGTAGGACTTGGACCTTCCTCTGCGTAACCAGATCTCCAACCTCTCGTGGAGCTCGCTTTATTGGGAGGGCCATTCACCCCTCGTTAACAATCGCAGACTGGCCACAGCACTCGGGCCAGGGTTCTGCGCGCCACCTACAGGTGACGTCTGAGCTTTATCGCTGAGACTTTTTAGACATGCTTGGTGTGACGGGAAATCTTCATCGGCCTGTTAACCAGAGACTGACGCTGGTTCTAGAACTTTTTTGCAACTTCTGCAGGGCATAACTAACCTCGGCAGAAATTGAACTAGGGCTTCCAGAGGTGCAAATGTGAGTCTACACTCTTGACCACTTGGCTGTTCCTGTCTTTTGAATTCTCTGGAGTTCAGCCTTGTACATTGCCGTGTGAGGTAGAACACAGTTATCGGAATGAAAAAGCCGAATTCAGGAATTCACAAAGATATGGAACTCAGTAGCTGCGGGTTTTCAAGAAAATTAGCACGCTAGTTCAACTTGACAGATCGCTCACTCAACTTGATCAAAAAATTCGTACATAGTATGTACTCCTACGACAGTAATACAAGAATACCAAGATCGAGCAAGCATTCTGAGAAGCAGATGCGTCAAATCCAAGACGCTGCGTCCAATCATACGAAGGGTGTGCGAATGCCGAACAAGCAACCGGTATAGGGGTGAATAACGGTCGACGACTGCTCGACCGAATTTCATCCTGACAGGTAAGTGATGTGAAAAAGTTTTCTCACTGTGTGCTCAAGTCTTCCTCCCGCTGTGCAAAGATAGCTCTTGATCATGGTATATGTGTCATGCACAGGCAATAGGCCTAAGCCTTTTTGCTGACGAACGAAGGTTAGGGGGTCACGGGTTTGGGGCACCATATTTTCAAAAAAAGCCAAATATTCAACTTGCATTCCAAACTCTACTCATGGTTTATCAACGCTCCGCTCCTATATAATCGCCTGTAAAGACTTTGAGGGTAACCATCCATTGTTCCAGAAATATTGATGACAACTGGGAGAAGCCTATACATTTGGGGATATTGAAATAAAAAAGGGAATTCAGGAATAAATATGAAATTGCACTTTGTTCTTCATTTTGAAAGAGCATTCCTTCTTAAAGCAGGGGATGACGGTGAGATTAGGATGGATTACAGTGGAAGCGGTTAGGATAAATAGTTTTCCCGGCGAAGAAGAGCAAAGAAAAATCACGCTGCATAAGACCTCTCTGCTCGTTGACCACCGACAGAGGCGACCCAGCAACCTAGTAGGTGGTTGTTAACCTGATAGCCACCATCATGCCAACAAACGCCATGCTTTGTGACTACGCTTTCCACACAGAATTATCGGATACGGCGCTAGGGGTGATATACCCTTTCGAATGACAATCCAACGAAACTGCAACTGCAAACACTGGTAAGCGGAGCATAGGTCAGGACGGAGCTCGGAAAAGACTGGCAGTTCCAGTGTGTCACAAATGGCACACTGCAGGCTACGAAAAGGTCATTTACTGCCTCCTTTGCTCTGGCTTCCACTGGTTCATGTACCTCCTTGCTGCACAAGCACTTTGTCGTGAAACCTCGCTTTGAGCAGACTGGATTCTTTTTGATTTTCTAACAATAAGTACTGCGTTATCACACAAAGCATGATGTTCATTAAAGGAGGTCTCCACGGAAAGAGCGAAGGTCGAAGAAGGGGGAAATTGCTTAGTGGGGAGGCCGGCGGACCTCTTGAGGGTGTGGACAGACACGCAATTGGCAGCGGAAAATTTGACCTCGGAGAGCTAGCATGGCTCAGTCTTGGCGGGTCCGACTGTCTCCGCCCACCGCCTATCTAGTCACTCGTCACAGGTCTATACGCGGCGAGTGATTAGATAGCAGAGATAGCGTTATATTGAAGAGGGCACAGCGATGGGATTTGCATCAATGTCGAGATCGAGACGAAAGAATGGGGTCCTATTTCTCGGGTTCTGGGCCGTTTCTCATAGTTTTTCCTTCTCTCTGGTACTACTCACCATCCCAGCCTTAATTTGGAATAGATTGCTTTTTCATCGTGAATTCTGCCTTTAAAATGACGCCGAGTTCGTGGTTAACGTTTGCAAGCAAAGCCAGGGCATGGTGTTTGTTGGCATGATACCGGCCGTAGAGATCAACACGTGCAAGCAAGCTTGTCTTGGTCGCTGGCCCACCGAAAGCGAGAAGCAACGCTCAAACAGGTTTCCATTTTAGGCTAATGGGTTTATCTTGCTTATTCTTCACCACTGAACCTTACATACCTCTTCTATCTTTTCGAACGTGCGGCTGTTTTATCATGAAACCCGCCTTGAAGCAGAGAACACGCCAGTTGCCTTCCTGAAGGCTTAATTTTGGATGGACGAAAATCAATTTTGGTTCATGAGGAGAGGCAATTATGGTGCTCTCGTAGACGTATTGCTTTGATCCAAGTGGTTTTTCAGTCCGAAATCAAGGCAGCCATTCGAAAAAAATGGCTTTCGTGGTTTCATTCTCTTGCAGTGCCTCTGCACCTGAGCTGCCATACACGCTACTGCAAGCTCTTCTGTAGGAAAATCGTTCAATCAGATCTTCGTTCTCTTATAGTACGGGAAGCAGACAGTGAAAATCGCCTCTCTACACTTTTTCCTTACACTCTATGCATACATATTACCGTACAGCATACAGAAGCCGTTTTAAGTGGCTCTCCCTATTAGTTCACGCTTTAGGTAAGCCCGTGTAAGCCAGAAAGGGCTTCTTGTGTTGCTCATTTCGAATAGCCTCAATTTCTGCTACCTAATTTTTGTTCGAAGCTCTTGTTGTCTTTGGAAGAAAATGAAGTTACGCATTAATTGTAAGTTTCCTCTATCTGCATAGGTTACAGAAGGGTGAAGACTCTGGGTCTCCAGCAACAGTGTCGATGGGGAACAAAAGCCTTGTGAGTTCTTCAGGCATTGCTAAAAATGCCTCAATTATTCTCTCATATTTAGGTAGTCCTAATTCTCCTGACGAAATGTGTCTGTGGTGAGTGACACTCTGTGCATCACAATGAAAAATGAAACCGTGAAAGCCTAGTTTTCAGTGTATTTGCAAGCTATGGGACAAACAGCAATAGTGGTGGAGAGTGTGCCAGCAACGAGGTAGAGTGTTCGATTTGATAAAATTCACTAACTGAGTAAACGTAGTCTATTCTCATGCATTTTTGTGGAATCGCTCATTTTTCAGCTACCAAGTCCCAAATGGTGGAATAGTGACTAATTCAATGCAACCCTTTTCCTCACCATCCAATCACTACCCAGGATCGAGGCTATGCCAGATAGATGACGACTGTTCTCCTCAGTCTGGAATGTTTTGCTTAGAGAACGTTTGTGTTCAACTTGGACAGCAGTGCAGCGTCAACAGCGATTGCCCATTTCCAACGCTCACCACTTGTTTCCAATCGCAGTGCATCAGGCTTGGGTCATCATGGATGGTGCCGCAATCAGGTGCGTATTCTCATGTTGCTATCGAATACTTTTTCTTGACCACTTTTTGTTAAGTACCTTTCAAAAAGCTGCTGTTAGTATTGAGAGATAATTATTACTGCTACATATGAAAACACTATGTCTGTCTATGTGTGCATTTGTGGGTCTGCGTGTGACGAAATTAAACACCGGGAACAGAAAAAAAAATGTGACGTGGATGCTTCCATGTAGTATCGGTTGAATTTGACACAAGCGTTGGGTAGTAAAATGTAGTAACAACTGATAATCGCTGACAACGATGTCAGAATTTGAGTTCCCTCATTAGTTCCTTCGCGGTGACACTGTAACTAGTCGCTATGGTTTTAGTTGCCACACTGCCAATAGATTCATTGATATCATAGTCGGTTAAATGATGGTGTGAATGATGCTTGAGATGTTGCAGTCATATTAGTTGGGCTCTGAACTTCTGGGAACGTAGAAATACTTCTCATTTCATATCGTTCTGGGAGGATGGTGTATATAGTAGTGGAGTGCTGAAATTTCTGCAATACTATGGTAGTCGAGTTGGCTCCGACGTCTGTTATGGAGGGTGAAGTTATGTTCAAATGGAAGCTAGCATTATTTGAGTTGTCATGCAGAATGTTGCTGCTTATGATTTTTCCGTCACTGTGATGGTTCGTACAGCACAAGAATTTGTTTCAACGCTCGTTTTGGAAGCTTCCGCAGGGATCAAACAGCGGTTTTACTACACATCTAGCTTCTGATTTGAGTTGTTTTGTTAGCCGCCATTCTCCGCTACATTTAGCGATGCCTAAGTTATCGCAAGGATGCTGACAGCAGGTTATGTGAAAAAACTGACTAATTCATTATCAAGTCGGACTTTCTGTTCTCAGGAAGGAACGCAAACGAGCTATCAAGGGGTTTGCTGGCGAAAACCTTACCTCAGTAGGGAACTGACTTCCTGCATGGTAACATCAGACTTGTTTCCCAAGAAAAGCCTAACTGCCTAACTGTGCAATTACCATCATGAGCTCAATTCACTAAGTGGTGCGTAAATTTGTGAAAACTGCTCACAAAATTTTTACATAGGCAACTATCCTACTATATATAATCGGCTAAGCGGTTGTGTGTTGTGTGTGTGTGTTGTGTGTGT
>KZ346266.1:2761-14127 GCA_002352805.1 Teladorsagia circumcincta | reverse complement strand
AACGGTGTGGGTCTCATTTCATATGGCCACTTCGACCCATCATCCTTCCCTGGTTAGCAGAGGCACCAGGTTGTGGGAGAGCTTTGCGGACACGTATGAGGCCCTATAAAAGGGCTAAATGACGTTAATGCTTCAATCTGGAGACAACTCGTGACGACAATGTTCTTCTACCTACTGTTGGCTCTCATGCTTCTTATCGCCATCACTCAAGGAACACTTGAAGTAAGTCGAAATTTCTATGAGAGTAGCCCGTTGATATAGTGAGTCAGTATTATCTCAAAGAGCATTGAGAATGAGAAACCCCTTACAGTGTTAGAACGCATATATGGACTAGCAGTGCGAATCGCTGAAAGACTGGTGTACTTCGACTACTCCGGAGCATGCCTCCTTTGTGAGACCCAACTGCAAGAAAACAGTGGTTTTTGCAAAGTGTAATATGACTCACACAGTAGATCTTCACAGCAAGTTGTCTCGAAGTTATGATAATACATTTGCAATTCAACAAGGACCTACACTACATACCTACACTACATATATACAACACTATAAATATACTACCACTGCTAGTAGAAGCGCTAAGGATTGTAGGACTGAGAAAGCATCTGAGACTGTCCATCACTTTTGCAGGACGCGCTATGCAGTTCACCCCCATTCCTAATGGTGGTAATTCATAAGAAAATCGAAGTGATATGTTGGAAAGAAGTTCCATATCGAAACTTATTAGGGAAGTACGTTAGTGCGAGGTGGCCATTAAAAGGCACAAGTCGAGTAATATCCATCCTCACACTAGAAAGGGCTTTCCTTCGGTCTGCAGCAAAGACTCCTAGTGGACAATCACAAACGTGGCGTTCCCGTGCACGGGCACCATCGAACAAAAGCGCTTGGGCTTTGCGAAGAAGCTGCTGCAGTTATGTTATTTTATCGAGCTGTTCTCTAGCGTCTCAATATTAGAAGTATAGGAGCTGATACGAATTAATCAATTAATGTAAATTGACGAGGAATTCTTGATGAGTGCGAGCTTTAACTTGTTCCAAAGTCACAACTTTTTTCAAGCTGGATATATCTGAAAATTCAATATAGCATTGTACACTAGAAGATTTGCTCTATTTGACGACATCAGAGTGGCTTGATTCGTTCTGCATGCCAAAAAGGCTACTTGAGAATTTTCGCGGAAAGAACCACGAAAATTTCCAAGTAGCGAGAATTTTTACGTTTTCCAGAGCAATATCTTTTTTCAACAAATCTAAAAAACTGATATAGTATGCTGGAGTGTAAGATATTCTATCCATCTTCTAGTCTATCTGCTGCCATCTGTTCTATCTGTTGTTGAATTGAATTGCTTCCTTCAGCATTTCAAAAATGGCTCCGTTGAAGATTTTTGAGTACCGCTAAGTGGTTCTCCTTCTCCGCATTGGCACTCTTTCAACGCTACGACTGTAGTCCTATTCAGAGGTAATTTTACAATAGTGAAAACAGAATCGAAGCCCTTATATTTTTTGCTTTTCAATAAGTTGCTGCAGAAAGGTTTTGCAAATTCCAACATTAACGATTATACATTTATATATTTGACGTTGAAAACTGCATTCTTTTGAATGGTGGATTCTCCTTGTCATTTTACATTTCAGACCCCTTGCTCCTTCCACAGCATCGATTGGGAAACCTGTTGGTCCCCCATTTGGACTAATTGTGTCCGGATGGCCCTCAAATCGTTCCCCTTCAGATGTCAAAGGAAATGGTAGGGGAAGCACTGGATACTGGGGACACTTGTATGTTGTCGACGAGGACTCTCGAATGAGTGCATCCGCCTTGTGAAAGGTTGTGTTATAGTTTAGAAGCTGCGACTCAAATGGAAGCGACTTGTCAAAGTAGCCATCCTGATATTCAAGTTTCCCCATACCCTTTCGCCCAGCTCAGAATTATTTGTTGTAATTCATCGCCGTTGCTGCCCCCACTTATAAAGCACCTGTCTGCCTGTTTATGTGTGTCACGAAATTCATAGCGGGTTTCACTAAAGCGGTGGAGCGCTGTACTTTCAAGATGATATAAAGTGTGGGACGAGAACATATCCGGAGGACTGCGAGTGACTATGGCTAATAACGGCTTATGAGAGGCGCTGAAAAACACAAATTTTACGAACTTAATGGTGCGCGTCCCACCAGCAGTGAGACGTTGGTTCCAAGGAGTGATTCAGAAGGTGGGACGGAAACATATTTGGTGGGGTCCAGAAAGTGATAACGGCTGATAAGGGCTGATAAGAGGCGCTGAAACACAAATTTTGCGGGATTTATGGCGCGCATCCCAGCAGCAGGAGGCGTTGGTTCTGAGGAGTGATTCAGAAGGTGGGACGGAAACATATCCGGTGGGGTCCAGAAGGTGATAGCGGCTGATAAGGGCTGACAACAGGAGCTGAAACACAAATTTCACGAATCATGGCGCGCGTCCCAGCAGCAGGAGGCCTCGGTTCCGCCAAGTGATTTGGAGGGGACGGGAACTTGTTCATTAGGGGACACAAAGTGATAGCAGCTGATAGGGGCTGATAATACCGATGTGCGAAAGAATGCGTAGGTCATTTGGAACCGGATTCTAGACAAGAAAAGCTTTTCACTTTAATTCCGTTTTATTTGCGTTATCAGCTATCGCCAGCATCAAACACTTTCGACCGCTACGCTTCCGAGTTCCTGCGAATGCATGGTGAATGTTTGAAGAAAAACGATTACAAGTGATGGATATTTCCATTAGCATCGATTATCATTCGATCGCTGAATTAGGGCAATGCCAGACTTTGCGAATCGAGCGATCCGCTAGCGAATCGCTGGATGCGAGCGTTCCGCAAGCGAATCGAACGTTGCACCAGCAAATCGAACTTCGGCCCAACGATTCGACAGTGTTTGAATGTGGCGCGTCTAGACTCCGTAGTGAGGAGTCTAGATCCCCTAGTGGGGTGTCTAGACCCGCCACTTTCAAACACAGTCTAGTCGCTGGCGCAAAGTTCGATTCGCTAGTCATTGCTCGATTGGCTTGCGTGACGCTCGTCACCAGCGATTCGCTGGTGACGAGCGTCACGCAAGCCAATCGTGTAGGTCGCAAAGTGTAGCATCGGCCTTATCACTGACATTCGACTCACGGCGGTTGTTTGCAGACACCAGTTTGGCTCCGCACTCCACTGAGCGCATCAAACGGTGAGTTTCGACGATAAGGGCAGCCCATGAAAGGGTCAGCCAAAGCATTTCCCGAAGCAACTTACTGTGGGCTTCCAGCGGCCTGACCTTACGATTCACAGGCTGTCCAGTTTCACCGAAGCCTAGCGTTTCACGCACTCGGTAGCGGGCGGAGCTAGATTAGTGTTGTGTAATCGTAGCATTATGTCGTATAATGAATTCAATAATTTCTGTCTTGAAGTTGATAAACCATCAGCGTGAATTTGTGTGACCGCATCAACAATTCGCAGTCGAGAACCTAACACATAAATGAATTGCCTTCCAGGTTTGACACGAACCTATTCTGGAGCCGGAGTGAAGTGAAGTAACTGGTACACAGGTAATAATTAGGAATCTACAATTTTTAAATTTATTAATTGTATATTGTTCTAGTCGTGATCTGCATCTGGTAGGTTTTTTCTTTATGTCAGCTCGCCAGTTTACTGTCCTTTCACTTTGCTGTAGAACTTGTAGGAGTCGTCCTTGCCTTCGCAACTGAAATGGAACTTTAATCTTGTATTTGAAAAAAAAAACTTATGTTCTATTCCTTCCATCCGATATTTTTTGATACCTCAAAATTGCGGTCATAAAGCAATGCGGAGCTCTTCGAAGAAATCATATTGAGCGTGCAGATACTCAGACACATTTGACTGGTTGATAAGTAATAACATGAAATTATTCCGTAGCTCTTCCCATGAAGAAGAGTTTCAAAAACTGGTCAAAGGAGGACTCCACGGAAAGAACGAAGGTCAAAAAAGGGAGAAATGGCTTATTGGGAAACCGGCGGACCTCCTAAGGGTGCGGAGAGACACTCAATCGGCATCGCAAGATTTGACCTCGGAGAGCCAGCATGGCTCAATCTCGGCTAGTCCGCCCACCGTCTACCTATTCACTCGCCACAGGTCTATACGCGGCGAGTGATTAGATAGCAGCGAGAGCGTTATATTGAAGAGGGCACAACGACTGGAGTCGCATCACTGCCGAGATCAAGCGGGAAGCAATGGGTCTCCTTTCTTGGGTTCTGAGCCGTTTCTCATGGTTTTCCTTCTTTCTGGTACCACTCACCATCCATAACTTAATTTGGGATGGGTTTTTCTTTCATCGTAAATTCTGCCTTCAAAGATATAATGAATCTCCGAAATTATGTATGATCAGCTCCCAACGTTCCACTAGTCCTTCACGTGTGAAATCAGTCCTTCTACTTAATGAAGAGCTAAGCTGATTGGTGTGTCAGGTTGCGTGTCTGCATGCATGTATATATGTCTGTCTGTCCGTCCGCAAAATGGAGTGGTAAGGGGGCTATTGGAATGAACAAGCCGGTAGAAAATCTGGGTAGCTCGCAGGACTTGCGCTGTTAGACCGGCGTCATACTCGGCGACGGACAAGCGAATGCAATCGCGCTATGGTGATTGCGCGAATGGCCTTGTCGAATTTGAATTTCGATGGTCGATGGCGGTGCTGATGGCGACGAGTGTATCGATCGTTGGTGGGGTCTCGCCCTTTGCTTGCACTTGATTGGCAAGCAATTACCATCGCGCGATTGAAATCGCTTGTCCGTCGCCGAGTATGACGGCGCCTTCAGTGTTCGCAATGGCATGATTGTGAGAACACCCCAACGGCTATATAAACGAGCTGAGCGCACTTTTGTGCATTCCACATGCCGCAGTAGCAGCTGGAGAGCAGTGGAGGGAGGAGAATCGGATGGGGGATGGAATCAGAAAACCAGTCACCCCAGACCTAAGGTCCAGTTAGGTACTGGTATGTCATTCTGATGTCATGTCGTCATGAGAGTGGTGCCCTCTACTATATGAAATTCTTTTTTGTGCATGTGTACATGTGCACAAAAAGGAATACAAAAAACAAAAATACATATGTATATATGTACGTCACGACCACGAGGTGTTGGTGTCGCAAGTGAAGGCTCCACAGCGGAAAACGTGAAGCTTACGCAGGGGAGCGAGGTTTCGGCGGTTGACGGGGAACCAATCTGGTAATCAACAAACACGAGAAGTGCCCACGCCAAGTTTCTGTTGCCAATCTTAAGGTGAGAGCAAATGGAAAAGTGATAGATCCGACTGCGCTTAGAATAAACGATAAGCAGTGTGTTGCGGACCTCAAGATAAGGTATGGTTACGAAGTTACTTGTGCCAATGTTTGGGTTTGTCCTGCTAAGCGACAAGACCTTGCCAACCTGCCTATTTTTGCTGGACTGAGGGCCGGCGCCTTGATAAGGGATTTTAGATCATACTCAGTGTTTTTCAATCTTGAATTACCGCTTATTCGCCATTCGCTTTAGGCACTACGATTTTGTTCAGGAACTGACTAACTGACCGACTGACTGCATGACTGACTGGCTTGGTTAAAAAGTGCTCATTTTTTTTCTCTTGACATTCTGGTGTAAGCCCATGAGCACACCTACTTACACTAAGAATGGGATAAAGGAGAGCAATAAGAGCAATGTATAAGCGAATTTCTGTGGAATAGATAAAACGCATTACACGATGTATGATTAAATTCAAAACAATGAGATTTCATCCAGCAAAGAGAAGTCAAATCAGAAAAGGAACCCTCATAACTTATAAGAGAATCCGCTTATTTTTTCACTAGACAACTTGGGTTTTTAAAAAACGGGGTCTGCCGTATTGTAATGAAGTTCCGGTCACTTCCACTCCCCTTTCCGGAATTAAAGTCAACTGCCCTCTTTCCGTCCCTATTGAGAAGCCCTTGACACAGCCATATTTTTCCTATTTAAAGTGACAAGACGGTTTATAATGTATGATCTCGAGAGAGCGATTGCTAAGGTGAGACTGTTCTACATGACCCTCTCATTAGGTCAAGGAAAAGGTGGAACTCCATAAAAATGAGAAAACGTACTGATAAACGAGGTTTTTGTGTTCCACCTGGCCATTGAGCGGGATCAGCTGATCGACACCGTCTACCTGCAACTTCCAAATTGTTCGATTGGAGTAGGGCTCAGGCAAAGCATTTGTATGGATACAAACTCACTCTGCATCCAGTGATTTCGACTCGTCCACGTGGTTTACACACCTTCTCGAAGTATTTGTTCTCAACCCACTTCTCGCCTAAATCCTCTACTTATTCAAAGAACAATTGCTAAGTTATTCCGCATCTGTGTGTACCTTGTTGCCTTTGCTTGCCCTCTCCATCCTTGCATTTCGCGTCAACTGCTCGGTCAATGGCAGCCATGGTTATTGTGCCGTTGGCGTGCTTCCTGCATTCCATTTCAAATCCATCAACCTACAATAGCAACAGTTCAGATCAGAGTAAGTGAAAGAGATTATGGGCGGATTGCCAACAATTCCAAAGGATCAGTTCCAGTAATTCATACTTATTTCACTCGGAACATCATCGGAGAACTTTTCGAGCGAGATCCCCTCAAGACATAGTGAGGAAATAAAAGATTTGAGAATCGAGTTCAGTGAAGTTCTAAACTGTAGCGTTCATGATGATGAAGTCAGTAGGAGTATTGATGAGGTACCTCATCAATTACATTCAAAAATTTGAAAAATTGGGAGATTTGAACGAGATTCTCGTTACACAAAATATCCCTTGATATGTATTAACTCTCACTCTGCCAGCTTATGAATATCGTCTTCAGGAACTGAATTCAGGGTCTTCTCCACAGAAGGATTACCTCTGATATGTTTTTGCGTTTGAGATAATTAACGGCAAAATGCGAAGCTACCAATCAATTTTGGATTTTCCTGCCCCTCCAGCTGACGTGGAGGTCCACACCTTTGATCAAACATCGGAGATTTCTCACAAGCAACTTCGTCGCACAGTTTCATTCTACGCAAGGTTCGATGACGTTGCGATCACCTTCTTCCCTTCTATTCTAAAAACTACTCACAATTCGAAGTAGCGCAGCAATGCCGAATTCGCTGGAAATTTTCGATTTGACGCCGTCAACACTTCTTTGTTGGATTAGCTCAGGTTAGCAGCTTCACTCCTAATCCCTGTTCAATTCTGATAGTATCAAATCCTTTGCTAAATGAAAGAGCCACCCTAGAGCACTCAAACTTAACTACAACCGTTACTCTGACCATAGAAATGGGACGTCGAGTCTCGAATCCTGTCAAATTCTCCGGCTCCACATGGGTGGTGCGCATACCAGTGCCTCGAAGATCCGTTGAACTCCCATGATTTCCTGAGTGGCACAAAATGCGCCATGGTCAAGTGGTGTTGACTTAAACGTCTATGCTAATCCCATAGGCTATGGGATTAGGTCCCCGAAGCTTCATGAGCCTTCGTTTGCGTGAGGATACGGTTAATTTTTAGGCCTTTCGTTTCTTGCCTGTTTGCTACAGAAACAACTTTCTTGACGACTTCTTCTATGATTCTCGACTCGTTCTTCCTTACTGCTACTTCGTATCCATTTCAGTAAAGACCTGTCAAGCTTACAATCATTTCTGATGGCAGATTATTGCAGCACTTTCAGTTGACGTTGCTTTTTTTCAGTTATATGCAGTCAGTTTTTCCACCTTCTGATTATAACTGGCTCGCCACTGAAAGAACAATGAATGGTTGAATAAAAAAATAATATAGCCGCCGAATTCAGTCGGATCTTCAGTGGTTTTGCAGTCTGTGTGCCTGCGTAGCATCAATTCTCGAGCATGTATACTCTCCCGACCTCGGTTTGTATTCCAGCTTGTCATCGCAACATCAGAACCTTCATGTCTACTAGGAAGAGAGCAACATCTCACGGCAACTTCTTGACCTTGAGGGGCTTGATCTAGCTGCAGCACAGCTCAAAGATCGCTCGCTCCTCATTTTCAACACTCCCAAGCTGATCGCGAAACATGCGGAAAACTCGCAGTTACTCTCTAGGTCTTTTATTATCAGCTCATTTGCAACTTCTAGCTGTGAAGCAATAACCAAGCACTGAAAAACAAACTACTATAGGACTTGCTGGGAAGCTGAGCTCACGCAAACGTGAGGACGGAGGAAGTAGAAGTTCTTGACGAAAAACCTATGAAGAAGTTCCTTAAAAAGTGCAGAATGTCTAGAACGAGTAGTAGTGATTAGAGTGGGAAGAAAACACTGATGTTCAATTTTTCGGATCATTCACTTGGATCTTATACTCCTGAATAGGTAAGATAACCTCATAACCCTCATTTTCATAGAAAATCACACTTACCGATTTGACCTCACCATCAGGAATGAGAGCCCCTGATGAAGTGATACATCCGACAAAGCTTGGCACACCATGCTCTCCACATTTGAATTGGAATGACTTCTCCTTCCACTCGGAATCTGAAATTTGACACAAAATCGAATATGTAACCCATACACGTTCTTGAACATCTCGAATATGCTCCCATTTAAAGTAGTTAGTAATAGTACTTCATCACTCATACCAAAAGGATGTCCATTGCAGGAGGCATGTTTGTTCATCTTCTGCTGGAGAACGATCTGTCCCCCATTGCTCATTTTGCACTCCCACGTATGATCTCCAACATCCTTTTCGCCATTCACGGGCACCTGAAACATTTCGATGGAGAAAAATCCTCAGTTCCCCAGATACAGTTCTTCGGAAGTGGTTTTCTAAGCGTTTCCCAGATCCACGTCAGTTCCTTCAACTTGCCAGAATCGCAAAATGAGAATATAAAAAATGTACCAAAAAAGAGGCATTTCAATCGTTTAGGGAGCCGGAAGTTGAAAAGCGAACATTCTATGGGATGTTATGATAGGAAGCTCATGATTCCTCTTTAGCCCTCCTCAAACTCCATATAACAATTGATGAGCGACATTTACATACTCCACTCGACTTCATTACAACCTTGCCTGTTGCCAAGTAAGTGCGTGATAATCTGAGGTGAATATGTTCGTGAGCTTTGGTCTACCAATAGATGAGTATTGGAGAAGCTCTACGCCGCAGAGATCACTTCATTCTTGCAAACCAATCAAAGACTTGCAAAAACCATGTGAAGATACGTACCACTACTTTGTCCGGCGTGAGACATCCGGACACTTCTGTTCGCCATGCTCCGTTGGGCTCAATTTTGCACTTCATCTTGAATGCTTCGTTTTCGGTCTGAAACTCGAGTTTTGGAAGAGAAGAGTAAAGAAGCAACTTGGGATGATGTCATGGGAATCAATAAGTCTTGAGTTCATAAACATCTAGACCGTGGCAAATTCAGATCAGTGTGAGTGGGCGTTTTTTAGTCACGCTGATATGTTCGGCAACTGGTTTAGACTCACCCATTCTTCGTCATTTTTGTAGGTTTTTCCTTTGAATTGACAAGCTAGGGCAACGCTCACTCCCACGCAGATCAGAAACAACTTCATCCTTAAATGAGCAAAACTGGTAGAGATTTTTTATTTGTGACACACACGGAGCGAACTTAGAGGCGCTGGTCGGAATCGATTTAACGTTTTTTTTTCGTTCCAATATCAAAAAAGACGAGCTATGAGGAACTTTATTGAGGAGAAAAGCAGAAAGCGCCATAGAAAATTTTGTAATTGTAACGAAGTAGTCTCCAGCTCCTCTCTTCTTGTAACCTCGGCAATCCTTGTTCTTATTAGTCTCTGTTTTTCCGCCGTTCCAGGTTGATAGGTAGAATGTTTATCTGAATTTCTTAACGTTTCGACGAAGTCGTCATCTACTGAGGCCCTGGATTCCACCGTTTATGCGATAATCCCGCTACCACACAAAAGCGTCGGACAGTAGGAAATTGTTGAATTCAGAATCTGCAATAGTTCCTACGAGATCCGCCGCGGTGTGATAGAGAGACACACTTCTTCGAGGAGAAGGAATGCGCGAGAGAGCACTTCGTACGCAAGAGGGCGCAGACTTCACGTCTGCTGCGACTTATAAGAATGGCAGTGCTGGCAAGGTACGGTCTTCTCGGAAACGTTTGAATCGGGAAATTGTCGAGACACACCTGCGTGAAGATCCCCTTTTCACTCGAAGAAGGAGTAGCTCTCGGTATCTGATCCCGTCCCGCGCCTTTGAGTGATCACTACTACTACCAATACACGTGAAGAAGCATCAGTGACAAAGCAGGATAAAAAATGTTTAGTCATGAATCTTGAGAGAGCACAAATATTATTGCGAAGGTAGAGTCAAAGTTCAGTTGTCTTGTATTCAGTGAACAGCTGATTGCGAGAGCAAATTGAGGATCGACGAGCACAAAAACTTGACTGGTTTGCTGAGGCTACCTTCAAAAACGAGTGAAATAACAAAACTGTAGCATAGAATGAGCCGTTAGCTCTTGAACGAGCGTGGCTCAATGATAGTTTCGGTGGGAATGACTTAAACGGTTTTGTATGTGCTCTTTCGAATAGAACTCTTGGCACCTCTTTCTCCGTTTTCATCTGTCTACTCCGCTAGAGCTCTACATCGATTCTTCAACCATCGATATTCATTCGAAAGATTCATTGTAGTTCATTGTAATGTAGCGTATGATAAGACTTTTGTGGCTTTGGGTTGTTCATATTGACGATTTCAAACAACCACAACACAAAAGTCTTTCTGACCAGTGGAATTCACTTTTTAGTTGGTGCACTTCTACTATTCATTGTATGACGCAATAAAGCGTTTATCTGTTACAACGATTCCGCATTGCAGCCTTTATACACCACTGAACCATTACTTGACTGCACCAACACATCCATCGACTAAATATACATAAGCTCTTCGTCGAGTGCACATCGGTTTAGCTGGAACGGAGCCGTTCCGAAACTGCTGAAACCGACTAATAATAGTTACCTACGGCAAATCATACGCATTATTCACAAGACGGGCTAAAATAACGCGAAACGCGGAAGCTACTTCTAAAGCAAACATACTTGGCAGGCTGATTTTTTGAGATCTTGGTCTTCCAATAACTGTTACCTAGGAATCTCCCACCGAACTCGGCTGGATTTCGTGTATGGTAAACTGGAAGCAAAAGCGAACTTGAAGCCTCAAGAATTGGTTATCTGCAGAAGGCGCAACAAGAAGCGCAGTCATCCAAAGGCGTTCCACTTGCTGACCGTTGTGCACGCCTTCCCACATCATCTGAAGCCTGTATTAATGCAAAATTTAATCAAAACCAGCTTTGGTTTGCAATACTAGTAGCAAACAGGTTTTTGAACTAATTTGTTTCATTGATATACGTTTTTAGTGATATAATGTCTTGGTTGCCATAATTTTGGCCTACCCTG
>KZ346265.1:58695-75175 GCA_002352805.1 Teladorsagia circumcincta | reverse complement strand
GGGTGCCACCCTATCCGACTGTTGGTTCGACCTCAGCCCTCGCCTAGGACGGTAAACTCTAATTGGTTCAGTCCTCATTGTGACAGACGACTCGGATAGCTCGCGGAAGTCAACACAGAGTGTCACAACTGGTCTCCGGAAATGAGTGCACGACCATAAATGACACCATGGACAAGTGAGGTGACGGAAATTGTTGCACCTACACCCACTTATTGTGATGTCCCAGTTTTCAACAGTGCGAATAACATTCGGGACTTTTTTTTCTGTAATGACGGGTGCTCATTAGAAGGTCGCAATAAGCACGAAATATGGTGCTGTTGGAATGAAAACGACATTGAACAAAAGGTGATCAACACATTTCATAATTTTTTTGACAATTTATTGACCTCTCATGAGATTCAGCATGAAGGTTTTCCTGGAGGGGGGGGGGGTGCAGGGCCAACCATCCGTTCGCAGTATTCGAATGAGGCGGTAGCACTTGAGGCTTGGGGAAGAGAGAGGTCGCTTTTTGCTGGCAATGGAAGTTGTTGAGGGTCCGTGGGGAGGGGGGGTGTTTCGGGGGTTTCTAGTCTTGAAGAATTTATGAAAGTCTTACAAGGTACTGAGAATCAAGCACGATAGGTGAGTTTGCCATGTTATGATACCTTCTACCCCCCCCCACCCATTGACCGTCGTTTTGTTGGAGGGGAAGTAGGCGGAGATGGGCTGTGTCGACTTGTATCAAAACAGTCACTATGGTGAGGGCGATAGAGGGAGAAGGGGAATGGAGATCGTATTGGCTAGCCTTTAAGACTGACGATAGTTGGGGGGGGGGTAGCATCGACACTCTTGAGAGGTGGAGAGGTTACGAAATTTTTGAAAGAGTGCAAACGTGACGGACGACTTTACTGGGAGGCCCCTGAGTCGTTTCCCAGGAGAATGGAGCCCTGGCTCCACCATTGAGTATAAGCGGACGTGGTACTTCAAAGCCAAAAAAGGGGCTGCAAAGGTTGAAAAGTCGCTTCCTGTTCTAGCGAACTAGAGAAAACTTCTCAGCAAGCACTCGTGCTCGTAGAAAAGAAGATGATAGCCGGAGCTGATGAAAAGCGTGCAAACTTAATAGCAGCCTTGCTGCGTTATTGTTTTGTCGATACAGGCGGAAACGGAATCACAAATGCCACCGTAGACCATTCAAACAGACCTGACTGACTGGCCACTCGACGATGACAGCTGTGATATTTGCAGTTACCGGAAGAAAAGGGCGCAAGTTGCCAAATAGCGCCAAGTGCGCGGCACTCACCCGGCAGCAACAGGTGTTTGGTTTTGGTTGTGTGAACGAGTTTTCTCACAACAATCGACATTACCATCGATAACCATAAAACACATTGAAGTAAACAGTAAACTAGTATCTTAACAAACCTTTACGATGGATTCAAATTAAGAACGACAAAGTTCACAAAGTATTATTCTTTGTGGTTAGCGCCTCGGATCCTATAAGAAAAAGCCTCTTTGTGGAAGCTATCAAACCGTCATTTCAAACCCGTACTAGACCCCGGTCGCCTACGATCCTTCCTAGCGTAAGCAGCAAGCAGACATGGTAAGCTTTAGAGGGTAGCTCTGACCAGCATTTGAGGATGAGCCAAGTACAATATTATCAAACCCATACCAGCCTTTCGAAACCCAGGAAGTATGTACGCAAAATTACGGTATTCGATCTTTGCATAAGTTGCAAAACCAGTATTGAGTCCAGTGTGTGTTTTTGTTTCCCTTAATTGGCCTGGTTTCTGTTTAGATGTGAACAACGGGCACCTGGCACATGATGGGTTTTGCTCGCTTCAGCAGGGATCGATCCAGTCAGCATGTGCACATGACAAGCTCATTTCGAAACGATTTAGCCTATGAACTACAGAAAGACAGATGATAAGCAAGTCAGTGTTGTTGCCCTTTGAGGTTAGTCTGGTATCAATTAAGCGACTTTGTGTGGATGCAAGACTTGGTAGGCTAGGAGGCGCACGGCACAGAATTTGATAACCCCCACCCCGTGCGCGTGGTAGGAGGAGCCATTTGGAGTTATTTTGCAATTATACTATTTCTCCCCTTATTTATGCTTTGTTTTGTTCACATACCTATGTATACATAATAAATAAATAAAATGTTCAACTATCCTTAGTGTTATGGGAAAGGTACGGGGCGAAAGCAGCAGGTGACTAAGAAACAAATGAAAAGTGGCAAATATGTAGAGGTGCGGGTTCGGCTCTTGCTTGGTGCGAAAAGTTTATCCATACCCATCATCGCGTGGTAATTGTACAATATAGAAATGTTTATTTGTTTCAAGGCCAGACAGAAGAAAAAAATTGGAAAAGAAAGACTGCTGCAACGAGAACGGGTTTTTGGCGAAAGGAAGCTATTAAAATGAAATCACGAAATAAAAAAGCCATCAAAAACTGCGGCTCCGATGAGCGATTCTTCTTGATTTCAAGATTAATTAATGACCTTTGACGAGAACTCATTGATGTCGTCGGTTAGTTTTCTGACGTGTTGATCGATGTGTGATTTTTGGAGTCAGGGAATTCCCAAATGAGCACGTCAGCCTTATTTTCTTAGTAGCACCGAAAAAGCAATAACGATTCCCGCTGACAAGAGGGTCTCGCTTCAGTTAAAGTCACGCTCGCGGATCACCTTATGTACTGTAAAATCGAAGTTTGATGTACTTGTCTGTCTGACTGTCTGTCCGTTTGTCTGTTTGTCTGTTGTCTGTCTGTCTGTCTGTCTGTCTGCATGTTTGTTTATTTGTTTGTTTGTTTGCTTGCTTGTGTAGGGCAGCATGTTCGCTCGCTACGTAGACCCATTCAATTAGAGCATGGTCCTAGGGAGGCGGCTCAAGGCGTTAGGCTGAAGGCAGCGCCTGGTAAAAAATAGGAGGACCAGCTGAGCGCCATTCAGGATGAAAGGGTCAGAAAACTTGAAAACATTGAAAATGCGAGGCTACTAGAAGCATTCGAGAGACCGACAGTAAAATGATAGGTTATGGTCACCGAGGAAAGAGTGTGGACTCCATACGCAAGGGCGTAGTAATTCAATGGGACGGTTCAGTAGAGACATGCGATTAATGAGAAAAACAACTGCGTGGCGCACTCCAAAAACTGAACCACTTTGTCCTTCGTCGTTTTCGCGTTAACATGAAAATTTTACAACCTCTGGATGCGTAAAAGGTGTGAACCTCCTGTGTTCCGCAACATTACCCTGGAAATTCAATTTTTGACTGGAAAAATGGAAGTGGACCGATGCGTTCGTAGACGTCGTAAAACATTTTTCTAAGGTAGGTTTTAGAAATTTGGTCGAGGTCGTCGTTGAACGCCATTGACTTGTGAAGGCTATGGGGCACAGGAAGAAATAAGTATTCCCAGATTTAGCAACATTTGGCAACGAGTTTGCAAAACACATCATCGGCGATGTTTGGTGGTCTGATTTCCGCCATCTCGTGGATGGTTTTAGATTTCAAAGAGTCGCTTCACAGGAACTGTGCACACAGCAGAACAACTGGCAGCGCTTATATCTTTAGGAGGTGCCTTGAATACAGAGCATTCGCTGGTAGGTGACACTAGGACCAAACCCAAGGTTGGGAGTAAACACTAGGGAGAATAGTGATTGTTCACATCCTCTCCCAGATAGCTTTCACCTCCCCAAGGCTTGAGTCATATGGGTGGTCTACTCATTTCAATGTCCCGCACAGACACTAGCACCTTCTTGGTCAGAAATTTCAATCAAAACTGACAGATCTCAGAGTTTTGGATCCAGTCACGAAGATAGAAATAAAAGTTTTTGATTGTTCTAGTGCCTTCTCTCATGCTGTCTTCAACTGGGAGCCGTATAGGGATTTTCGGTGAGGGTGAGGGTTCAGAATGTTGTCTTGTCTGAGATCTCAAGGAGCGGAACTATCTACCCGAGCTGTCAAAAGGCCTCTGATGTGGTTCTGAGCCGATCCAAAACTATCAGTTACTAAGGCGTACCTTGGCGCGCAGGCAGATCAACCATTTATTGTGCCAAGTTCAAATGAGGGTCGCTTTAGAGTTTTTAAAGAAAGGGGTTGTAGTGTTCGTATTGCAGTGGAGGAGGAAGAGAGGTCGTAATGTTGGGTTTTTTTTGTAAAGTTTCAGGAAAATTTGGATCGAAATCAGAGCTTTTTAGGTTCCCTCTGTCGTATATACTAGCTCTTGGCGGCAATTTGTAGGGCGGTCTGACTGACGGATACTCAAGGGATAAAACAAGGCTCAATGGGAGACCCTCAACTCGATAGACAGACCCTCTCATGCCACTGTGGCGCAGGAAAGCCCGAAGCAGAGAAGCAGGAAGATCTGCGATCTGCGTTTATGGCGTTCCCGGGACGAACAGCGGTCGAGAAGTAGGTAAGTGAGAGGAGTTGGAGTGTGTCACATGATCTCAGAATCAGTTACTGTTTAAATAGTGGTGAGGGTGGGGGTGGCACCAAGGGAAGGGGGAGAAAGTGCCGCATAGATACCCCTATAAAGTTAGTGGAGGGGGTGGTGGTCGTGTCCAGACCCCGTGGAAGAGAGGGAGTCGTGGAGGACGTAAGGTTCACTTAATCGCAACTCGACAAAGTCACCGGACGATTTTGGTATTGCGTCCACATTGGAAACTCGGGTAGATGTAGAAGCCTTGCGATTGGCTAATTTGTGCCAGAATGGCCCTTCTAGCAATAAAAAAAATCACTCATACTCTTCAGTGCGGTGAAAAAGCTCACGTTTCGCTAGGAAGAGAAACTTCGACAGCTTGACTGTCCACTCAGAAGTCATTTTAACGGCTAATCGACTTGAGCCGAACTCGTTCGAATGAATGACTTGGATAAGGTCTTAGCGTTAAGTGAAAAGTGATGAATTTGCACGTTCTTCCGGTTGCCTCCAACAAATTGAGCCAGTTCTCGGCTTCAAGTAAGGCGGGTTATTCATCACGAAGTTCATTATGTTTAACGATCATGCCAACGTCGTTGAAAATCATACGACTCCCAGTCGACGACCGGTATTTCACTGGTTTTAGGCATGTCGTCCAGCCGCTAATGAAATCGATCCACTTTTTGTGTGGAAGGAAATTTCAAGGATCACATTTCATACGCATTTCGCACTTTCAAAATGGGGTCGCATAAGGAGGGCTGGAGGCATGATACTTCCTCCACGCTTTCCAAGGAACCCGAGGGACCTACTGTATCTTGCTAGGGTCTGTTATATGGCAACAGACCTACTTGTAAAAGTGGGAATAGCAGATCCAATTAGCTGGTTTCGCAGTGCGCGGTTTGGCCCAATTGATGGGGAAAGAATTGATCTATCAAAGGTATTGAGCACCCAATATATCTTGCGCATACGCCACGCACTTGGAATCTTCTCATAATCGTCGTCGCATTGCTAGCTACAGTGATCTGTTGCCCTTTAAAAATGACACCCAACCCATCATCAGCCTAAATTACGAACACGAAAGGCTTGACATCATCCACTGGAGATTATCATCAAAGAACAATCAGATCTTACAAATGGCATATTTCCACAAAGGAATCATGATCCAGGAAAATCGCCAGAGCAGCCTCATTTGGTAAACATATCAAGAAATTGGATATTTTTGCGCAATCCGACTGGAGATTCCGGATGAAGATATCGGATTGCAATACCATTCAAAACATCTTGAACAAATAGCTGCTTGCTGAATCGCTTTGACTCGCTGCCACTGGCAAAATAATGTCGGAATTTTCATGGAAATATTACGATCTCTAGTGAGCAACATTTGTAGCATTCTTACAAGTCTACTGGCCAGGTCTCTGGTAAAAACGATGTAGCGTTTCATAAAACATAGTTAATGCGCTATGCAATTCACTTTCACTCAAATTTTCCGAGACGATGGTCTGGGCCATCAAACCCATACTCATACCGTACTTCTCCATTACGGTTGCTGTAATTACTATTAATGGGTCGAAATAGAGTTGGAGGGAGCCACTCCATTCTGGTCTGGGCCTCCATTGGTGAAGATCATGATATGGCTGAGGATATCTCCAACGCTAACCCCCGAACTTTAGTAGAAGCTCATTCTTATTATAAGTAACTTATTGTTAAGAGCCGATGAAATGTCCAACATTATCGGCATCCAATCCATTTCTGCACATTTTCTCTGGTTCGCCCACTATGGAGCTCTTCCCCTAACCCTGCCCCCCTCGGCCTAGGCAAAGGTGTCCGGCTCTCGACTCAGTGTCGCTTCTTCTCGCTTTTCCAAGCTGGCACAGCAAGTTCTCATCTAATAGCTTTCTTGGATGGAAAAGTTGTCAACGCCTACTCCTTATGGATCGTTTATAGTTGGCGATCGTTCGTGCAATTAGGCGATTAGGCGCTGATTCAGAAAAAATGCTTGAATACCGATTAGGCGAGTGAGCGAGTAGGCGATAAGAGGAGGATGTCGCCCACTCGCGTAATCGCCTACTCCCATGATCATCTTATCTATACGTATCTTTTTCGTTATAGACTAATTGCCTAGTCGCCCAATCGCACGTACGATCGCCAACTATGAACTATCCATGAGCGTAATCAATGGCGGTATCATGAGAGCCACAAAGCAGGATGGAGTGACCGTCTCAAAGTCCATCATCACCATCAAAAGCTGCTCGATACTCTTGTCCTTTAAAACGCTGTTTTTGATTGTAGATCGTCATGCAAAAGCTAACACGAATGCTGAGTTATGGCCAAAACGCTTAGGCGGGACTCCAATCCACAATTCTTGCCAACCAGGCTAGTGTGCTACCAGTTACATTACCGGGGCACCACTTCATAGAGTTCTAATTCCAAAGTTTAATACCAAGACCCATAACAGACTAGTATGGCGCTCATAGGGTATGCGTCAGGATAGCCACATAATCTTAAGTCCGATGGTTGCTGCAATGGAATTACGGGAGACCTCGGCGATTGTTGAAAAGAGGGCGCAAGTGTCGGGTTGACACTGAAAGCAGTTTCACGTGACAAAAAAGTGAAAACAGTGAGTAAACTTTCACTCGAACCCGTTTTATGAAAAACACCTGTTGAGATGAATGCCGGTGAACCTCTTCTACAGTTAGCAAACACTAGACATGGCACGATACTCCATCACGACGGACTTGATACCCTCTTGAAAGGTCCTCTCCAAGCGAATCATCGAGAGTGTGGGATTGCAAACCACGAGACCTTTTGACCGACTACCCGGGAACATGATGAACATAGCCAGAATCGCTGTTAAAGTCTCGACTGTTACTGATTTATCGGCCACAGCTCACCATGCGGCGGTTCGCACAGGATTGCTGAGTTGTGGGCAGAAGTTTTCGCCCAAAAGGGCTTCAAACCCACATCCCTTGCTTACCGGACTAGTACGCACCCAGTTGCACTACTAAGACGCCATCACTTCGAATCGGCTTTCGTTTGTACCTTTACCATTGCATATCAGTGCTCACACGCGTAAAGTGATGAGCGGCTTAGGTGACACAGCAGGGAGGGCGAGCCGCCTGAAATTCAATTCGAGCTTGGCGTTCTCACGAACACTGGCATGGAAGCATCTTTGCTGAAAAGCTTTCTTAATAGCCTATAAGACTTATATGAAAGCTTCAAAGATGTTACCTCTTAGATCAAGTAAATATTCCATTTGCTTCAGAAGTGCAACTGGTAGCATACTTGCCCGGTGGTGAGAGATACGTGTTCAAATCTCATCTGCTGTGATGAGTTTCGTCCAAAACTTAACATTCTCGTGGTAGCTTTCGGAGTTCTCGAAAAAGCTCGATATTCCATTCACCTTTCGAAGCAGCACAGCCTGCAGGCACCGCTGCGCTCAGCGGACCTAATTTTCCCATGTCAGCCAACTTATGAAACCGGGATTCGATTATTTTGCATCTGCATTCTAGCCTTCCAAATGCTCCGGTTGTGATTCGAAGACGAATGCGCGGCACATTCGGCAGAAATACTAAGAATCGAAAAAAAATTATCTCCTTTGCTGGGTAACTGCTGTATATGTCGCAGTTCGCGCTGCGAAAGTTATCGCAGGAAAACTGCTGTGGGCTAAATATCGCCAAAGCCGGGATTCGTGCATGGATCCCCGGTTACCGTGAAAGCAAGAGATCCGGGTACGATTCCCGGTTGGGGTGAAAGTTTTACCTGTAACTCAGCATTCGTGGATCCTTTAACTTCTCTACAGATACGCATTATCTTTAACCATGGCTGAGCTGCCCTACCGTGAGGTAAGCTAACCAGCCCATTTGGCTTTCCTGCTGGGGTCGGTATGCTGAATGCTGGGGAGGGGCTGGGATCCCCGAAGTCGATGGACTACTTGAACTTGGTCGGTACGATATGAGAGTGATGACGGAAGTGCTGCGCCTACATCCGCAGATCCGCCAAAAGGGCTGCTTTGCTTACCTTAGGACTAAGCCTTGGAGAGAAGACGGACCTCCCTGTCTTCCAGGCTTAGTCCTGAGGTAAGCATCACATTGAGGCGGTTCAAAGGATCGAGTTGAAGCAATCCATCGCCTGTTGAGGATCCTATTCCTTCCCCAACATTCAGCATATGGTCCCAGCAGAAACGCCAAACGGGCTGGTTTGCTTACCTCCCCTACCGTTAACCGTTTTCAAATTTTAAAATCCTTTGAGTTCATCTAGTCTAGCTAATTCTCCAAAAGGACAGGTGGATAAAGTGCCATGCTCCCATCGAAATTCCAATTAATTGTTATTTCAGAATGAGTAGCGTAACCTATCTCACTGAAAAAAGGTCAGACAGATTCCCTGGTGAACAATGAAACAATCACGTACGAAATCGAAAGCGATAACTGGATGCCTATTACTGAGTTCGCCGAAAAGCAAGAACCTGCGCGTTGGATTCTAATAATAAATTTCTCTGAAGATCGGGAACTCATTGACGTGAAACCCGTTCTTGTAGCGTTCCCTTTCGATGTATGATTCTTTCAGAAATGTTGGACTTCTTTGCTAAACCCTACCCCACTAAGTGGGTGGTCGTTGGCTTCACTTTACCAAGAATCGGGATTTTTGTTTCATTTTTCGAGTGCTCATCGTCGCGTTCAACATCTTTCTTCCTTATAAATTGGCGCATTGCTTCAAACGTATCAGAAATAAACAACTTAACAGCAACATAGGTAAACAAAGATGAAATGTATAATAACACAAATATTTTGAAGAAAATGAAACAAATAAATAAAAAAGCATAAAAGGATATCAACCGATGCACAAGTCAATGTATTTATCCTCTTGGACAAGTCTGGTCTCAATTATCCAACTCTGCAGGAATGGAAGGCTTGGTTAGGCCCGGTTCGGAACCACGCAATCCGGGATTTGATCCCCGGACCGCGCGCGTGCAAAGCGTGCCACTTGCCATTATACCACTTCCGCGCAATAATAAAAAAGAATGCGGAAAATTCAAAAGAAAAAGAGATTGAGAAAAAAGAGATGAAAATTGTAGCTGACCTGCAGAACGGTTTCGTCCGGGGTATGTGAGGATTTTACCTTGAACTTAACACGACTTCGGAGCGCTATCGCAAGTACGGTGGTATTGTGACAGCAAAAAATCAGAATAAAGCCTTAAGTGGGTCAGGCTAGAATTTGTGAGCGGTTTTTATTTAACCCATAGTTCCTGTGCCTTCCTAGAAGTTCTAACGGATGACCCGTATCTTGTGATAGCGCTTGAGAGCTACTTTGGCAACGCACTAAGCTTGCAGTTTTATCATGTGCTTAATAGCCCTCGGAAAGGTCTCGAACAATTGGCGACGCCTAGAGGGGTTACTGATGAGGAGTCATGGTATGTAGGTACTGGTTGAACAATACCCACAAAACCATCATCAATGACTACTTTCTGAAGAAGTTTTAAAGTGGAAAAGTCATAGGTCGAAGTTAATCCGAAAGTCTCCGCGCATGCAGTATTCAAATGATGTATAAGGACTGTCAGCCTCCCCGTCCCTCCCCCCCCCCTTTTTAGCTTCTTATGCAGAGCGGTAAGAGATATTCCATTTCTTAGATTTAAACTAGCCAATTCACTTCTTCTCAGAAAGAATCAGCAGAAGATATGAATGTGTGCCGGTCTTATGCAAGGACTGAGCGCTAATAGGCACTTACACCAGCTTTAATCGTTGGGGATAGTCTGATGCCGATCAACAGATTCTGGAAGAAGTGAAATCCGGTTTCATCAACCTGGGCGGTCTTATGAGATAGTGTGGAGCTGTGTAATAATGCTTTCGATTTTATTGGCGTCCCTATGAGCCATGAATTTACTCCAGCGGCAGGCTGACGAGGCAGGGTGTCTCTGTTCGAAAAACCTTGAGCTAGGGCAGGGCAAAATCGAAGCTGCAGCTCTGGTTATTGGGCGAAAACTAGATTGTACCTGGGTAGGATGTTTAGAATGCAGGGACTAACCCAGTTCTTATCTAAAAGCAAACTTGCGGTGCGTAATTTGCGAGTACCAGCCCTCTCGTTCTCAGCGTAGTGATATCCCTACCATAGGTTGCGCAGAGCTTCCTCTCCAGACTCCGCTTTTGCTACACGTCATAATGGAGGCAACGTTTCTAGTGTTTCCATCAGGTAGCCCCCAGCGAAGCGGCCTGTTGACCATCTGTCGCTATGAATCAAGCAACAGTTAAGAAAAATCCAGCTCAAGTCTGGATTTTTTCTCAGCTGTCATTTCTCCTGACACTCCCAACAAAACAACTTTTTTGTTTTCAAAAAAAAAACTGGAACCGGTTGCAAGTCCACTCTCATTCTTTTTTATTGGATGGCATTTGCTATCCTTGTCATCATGATTGATCACAAAGTGAGATTGAAGCTGAATGCCGGAATCCTATAGCTTGCGAGCATCCAGCAGGTCTTGAAATGAAACCATAGAGCTGTGGCTCGGGTCTGGGATGTGCTGCGCCCACTACCTCCACTCGAACTCACAGCGCCATTTGCTGGCGATTGGCCTGCACAATGAGTTGCAGAGAAAAGTACATAAAAGTAAAAGTAAGTAAGTAAAAGTACAATGTTATCGCTCTCAAAAGTAAGCCTGTTGCCCATCTGCTGACCTGGGATAAATGTAAGGCTTGGTTGCTCTGTGCGTGACTCAATCAGGGGTTCCACCTATATGCAACCATTGGCGTTTCGAGAGGAGTTCAGGTCATTACAAAATAAGCTAGAAAATTTGAAGCGATGCCATGCGATTGTTGGCATCGAACCATACAAAAACATTTGTATAACTGTTCACTGTGTGTCCAAATTTGTACTACCACGAAGAAAAGTTGACGCAGCCTTAAATGCTGCCGCTAACGGGTCACGAAAGTGTGAAAGCCAGGGTGTTTCACGCACGCCACCCTGGGCTCCACACCCTCATGAGATTTTTGCTGTCAAGGAGGCCCTGCAACATTCTTTCTCATTTTTGTTCTTCTCGGAAAGATCACGAAAAAGAATTATGATTAAGAAAATTATGATAGGTAAGTTTCCAGGCTCCTACCCTCAACGTAAACAAAGGCGCCAAACCATTAGTTGTTGAAGAAAATCCAAATATTTTGATTATTAGTCAATTTGTTCCTCAAAAAGATGAAAGCTCGAAATAAAACTGAAGCTCATGAAAGGGAAAGGTGGATGGTGGAGAGGGTGGAAGCGGGTCCATGTAAACGATATGTGGCACTTCCGCGGCAGAAAGCAACTCATTAACAAAGCTATGAGGTGCAAAAAAGCATCCCACAGAATCCAGAAATGCTAGATGAGTTGCGTGTTTTCCTCCATGAGAGTGCCTTTCAGGGCTCCACGCTCTGAAATCACTGATTTCAACTTTCACTCGCATGCTTTCACTTCACAGCGTGTATACGATTCTTTTGCGCAGTAAAAGTACAGATTATTATCACGTTATTATAACGATACCATATGAAATAACTAACAATGTTTTATGCAACTTGTGCAGCGGCCAGAAGCGTCAACAGCGGTTGTGAACTCATCAAAATTTAGAGCGGGGAGAAGAGATTGCCGTTCCTCGGGAATGACCAATTCACTTCGTTTTTTTACAGACGCACCAATCGGCACCTCTACTTTGGCACTTCAATGGAGTCATGTATAGCGAGTTTCATCTTGAAGTAGGTCTCCACGATAACGGCGAAGGTCGAAGAAGTTGAGGATCGCCTAGTGAGGACACAGGCGTACCTGTGGGACTGACACCCAATCGGCTGCGTTTCTAATTTTTAATTTCTTGACGCGTTCGGCGAATCACTCCCACCGTCTATCTAATCACTCGATCTGCACGCAGCGAGCGCTTAGATAGCAGAGAGAGCGTTATTTTGAAGAGGGCACAACGAGGAGTCGCACCAATGCCGAGAACAAGGGAAAAGGTAAGGGTCTTTTCTCGGGTTCTGAGCCATTTCTCATGGTTTTTCCTTCTTTATGGTATCACTAACCTTCCCTAACCTAATTTGGAATGGGTTGCTTTTTCATCGTGAATTCCACCTTTAAATGCAGAACTTTGTCATCATAGGGAATTGAGCATTGGACCACTTCTAGATCATTTTTGCGATTACTCGTGGCCGCTCAGCGAATGTGAACTTGGTTTTGTCGTCTACCCATGATCCTATAAAATGCAGGAACCCGCTTCGAATAAACGCTCAATTCCCTGAAATACCTCCATTGTAAATGAAGGAGGAGTTCCCTTTGTATCGATGGTTACGGGAAGTAAGAAGAAACCAAGGAAGGAAAGAAGAAACCAAAATGGGCAATCAAAAAGGGAAAATATTGAGTTCATTCGTGTATTAATCAATTCGTGAAATTAATGGACTATGAGGACTATGAAGTCTACTTGGTTGTAGTGAGCCCGAAACGGTAAGAAAAACACTACCGACAAAGCCTTCAAGGAAACACATCAAGTTGGCCGAAGACTGTGAACGAAGGCGATGACGTCGCTTTTAAGCGTTAGCAGTGCAGCAGATTAATTGCTACATCACTTCACACACGTGTATGACCAGCAAAAATCTGCTTACAGATTGCTATTAAGTCACTATGTGAAACTGCTAGACGATTTATAGCGATTACACATTTCAACAAGAAGCGTGAGCTGAACGAGCAGCTGCCTGGAATAGTCCGCAGGAAAAAGTGGTGTGCGATTAGTAGTTTAAGCGATTGCAGATGGCGATATACGTTTTTAGGTGAAATAAACCCTAAAAACACGCGATAATATCGTAATCCAAGCGATACCAGCTTTTCCTCCTTTCGTGAAGCATGACTGTGTTGATCCAAAGCCTAGAAAGGCAAAGATGATCTACCAGGGAAAGAATCCTACAGGCACTGGCAGGACGATCAAATTGGTGTACTCGAAACTCGGGCAAGAACTGTGAAGGAAAATTTTAATGGGGAAAAAAGTAAAAAAAAACACCATAGAAAATATTAAAATTTTTCTTGTAAGGTCAACCGTGATGCGACAGAGAGACAAAGCGCTGCGAGGAGAGAGAAAACGCGAGAGAGCACGTCGTAGATGGGAGGGCACAGACGCCACGTATGCTGATAAGAACTGCAGCGGTCGCAGCGGTCAAGCGAAGGCGTTGGCTCCCATGGCGATCTCACTTTCAAGTACCGGCAGCTTCGTCACTCCTGATTAGAGGTCTGGCTATCTCGCTCCAAGGCAGAAGTTCTTTGAGGATCCAATCACAACCTGTACCTTTAACTCTTCCTTAATCCTACTAATCACCGCGAATGCAATACTCTTCAAATTCGACGAATTTAATGGAGAAATCGTAAGGAGCTTCAAAGCTTCGAATTTCAACGATCTATCAATCTCAGCAACGAAAAAATGGAACTTGAAGTTCTAAATGGATTAGGTCTCCATGAGTACATTGATTTGAAGTCAAATATTTTGACATATTTTTATTTTATACTATTTTATATTGTAGTGACAAAGCTAGCTTTGTAGCTAGAGCATTGAGCACATTAAGGAAATAAAATCTCAGAATTGCGTGATTACCCGACCAGTCCTCAGAGACTAGGCACTCCATCTAGTCAAGGCACTCATGCTAATGAATTGAGCCGTAAAAAGCAGTCTCCGTGAGCACTCTGGATTACCTATTGAGGTCAGTGAAAGTGGAGACACTTTGTTTTCTCAGAGAATGAGAGCCTTTGAAGTCTACCGTGTTACTGAAATAATGAAAATATTCACCCAGCAAAACGGCACATCACTGTGAGACAAAGTACTGTAACAGTCAAAATAACAGTTTTCCTAACTATCCAGGAATTTCGATTTTTGAGGTGAAGTCGAGTTTGACGACAGGAAGCATTCCTTGTTGTCGTATACTTGGCTCTTTGAAGCACCCGCTTGAGATCCCCTATATCAAGGATAAAACAAGACCTAAGTAACTCATTTGAAATGTCCTTTTGATAAGGACTAGTGAGTGTCCTGCATCCAACCCACATTGCCCACAAACTATCCAATTTTTTCCCACCAGGTCACCCATCCTGGATCTCCTCTACTTTGGCGGAAATGTCCATTCTCCTGGTCCAGAACCGTTCATTGGACCATTACAGGTGAAAATGTGAAAGCCTCTCGAAGGTACTTCTACACTGCACCGATACCTACCAGAAGAAAACTATAAGTGAACCATTCACGTGTCATTACAGCTCTTATTCTTGTCCTCAGCAGTGGTGATCCCTTCCCTCCCTCGAATTCCAGTTCCACAGTTTTCGAATTTGCTAGCTTTGTTTTATTTGTTATGGTACAAGGAAGGAGGTGGTGAACACAGGAATATGGGGTTAGCTAGCAACATATTCATGCGCTTAGAAACTGAACTCATCCATTGGAATCGGACATAGATGAAGTAATATACAAGTGCTACTACGGTTTTTATTTGTAGCATGGGTGGCGTATTCTAATTGTATTCTAAATCGTTTACAACGAAATGCTAAAGACAGTTACAGCAGTTCGTGAAAAGCGTTATAGAAAGTCTGGAAGGTACGTGCAAAACGTTGACCGTGGACAAAAATGAAGCCTAATTTTGCTTTCTGAAGCTGGTTGCTTTCTAAAGCTGGCTTGAGCTCGAACCCTACTCGATCTGGAACGCGCTTGTTTATGCTTGTAATTCAACAAGTTTGTGTTAGCTTCGAAAACTTCTGGTATCAGTACTGTACTATTCACTCCTGAAACTACAAAAAATAGAAGAATACTAAAACTAACAGATAGTGCCAAGGAGGATTTTTTGTTGGCTCAATTCACTAAAACTTCCCAGAGCAAAGTTATACATATAGCGGAATCCGTTTAGGGGACCGTAATTTGATACTTCACGTAGAGGTCGGACGGTACCTTTTTTAGCTTTTTTTCATTTCATTGGGATTTCTCGTGGCATTATGTTGAGTGATTTCCTTCCATCTGAGAGCATTTTCACCCTTCCTTTCATCTGCTTTCGCCGTGATCAGTGAAAGAGCTGAGAAGTTTTGCGAAAATTGTTACATTTTCTAAAAAGGTGTCTCTCAACAAATGAATTGAAGTGACATTACAATACCTTCATACCTTAATTTAATATATTTGGGAATTTTTCAATAAGAAATATTTCTATTCAACTGGTGGTAAGTACTGCAATCAAAAAATCAAAAAAAAAAACAGAAGGTAAAAACAAATCAAGTGGATCGCTATATATTGCTTGGATCGCCTCCAATTATGTTGTTGAAACAGCAGTAGTTATAATAATTAATTCATCATTTTATGTGGAAGGAAGGGCCCTAATATTGAATGTTGAAACGAGGTGGTGGTGTTAGTGGAGAGGTTTTTCAACAAGGTAAGAACTGGATGCCATTACTCGGGAGGAGTCAAAATTTCTGGAAAATGAAGTCAGGGTCTATTGAAAGAAGAAGCTCAGCATCCAGTCACGAAGGTTAGTTACTGGTCACGGGTGTGGTCTATTGACAGGCGGAGCGCAGTGAAATCGGAGACGCAGTCGTGAGAAAACGCCTTGGAAAACGAGAAACCGGCAACATAAAACCCAGCATGCTAGCGAGGTCGCTGCCATTCGGCGAGGAACTGTTCGGACTCGGAAACGCTGGGCGTCCTTGTAGGGTAGGTAATGGTAAACATATAGTGAACGGCCATGAAAGCGCCTCGGCAAAAACGTCTATTTGGTCATGAGATATACGGTGAGAGGTGAAAGGGAAAGAACAGCTATAGAAAGGCCACCAAAAAGAGAACCTGATCTATTTCTTTGATGCCCCGATTCATCCTGTTAAAAAGAAGTCAGAGGCATCTGCTGGAGATCTTACCCTGCCTTGGAAGGTCTGTCGAGATCCAAGTCAGTGATTGGATCAGAGCTAGGCAAGGCGTCGTCCATCTGAGATATGATCACCAACTTCTTAAGCACTTTTCATTCCGAGCAAGGAAGAGGGGGGAAGAGGAACTTCTAGGACTAGGAACGTTGAGTTAACACTCAGGCAAGAGAGTCATAAGCATACAAACAAGCTCTGTAAATTACAGTAGCTGCAGTTCGTACTTGGAAAAT